>APFE030726580.1:3702-75537 GCA_000404065.3 Pinus taeda | reverse complement strand
CCTCCTCCCAATGTTGGCTTAGAATGGATAAAGGTTGTAAGAGTCCCAGGGTCTTAATTGTTTCAACTTTATTTTGTTGGCAAACCAAACATTCTGCCACAAACTTTTGAATATCCAATTTAAGGCCATCCCAAAATAAATCCTTCTTAACCCTATGGTAGGTTTTTAGAAATCCTGAGTGCTCTCCTAAGGGAGAGGTGTGCAATTCCCTAAGAATATTTTGTTTGAGTTGTGAATTCTTACATAGGTATAATCGATCCTTGTACTATAACGAATCATTTTTCCAGCTAAATGTATCATATGTAGTTGGATCTTGTTGTATCTTTTGAATGAGTGCCCGCACTTCCTTGTCATTCTTCTATTCATCCCTTTCTTTGTTTATCCAATCTGGTTTGATAATAGAAATGACGCAAAGAAATGCTTCCACATCCTCATCCTTTCTTGAGAGTGCATCTGCCACAACATTTTGCTTCCCTTTTTCGTAGATGATTTCAAAGTCATAGCCCAACATCTTTGTGACCCATTTTTGTTTCTCTTCTGAAGATAATCTTTGTTCTAAAAAGTATTTAAGTTTATCATGATCTGTTTTTACCTTGAAGTGTCTTCCCATTAGGTAGGGTCGTCATTTCTTAAGTGCATGTAGTATTGCTAGCATTTCCTTCTCATAAATAGCTTTGTGTAAATACTTTCCTTTGATTGGATGACTTTCGAAAGTAATGGGTCTTTTTGCATTAAAACAACACCAATTCCATTTCCCGAGGCATCACATTCCACAATAAAGGTTTTTGTGAAGTCTGGTGTAGCTAAGACTAGTGGTTGGAACATTGCCTCTTTCAGATGTTCAAAGGCCTTTGTTGCTTCTGGAGTCCATGAGAATGCATCTTTCTTCAATAATGTTGTTAGAGGTGCTGTTAGTCTCCCATAATTCTTAACAAACTTGGGATAATACCATGTCAACCCGAGAAATCCTCGTAGATGCTTTATGGATGTGGGGATTTTCCATTCCTTAATGGTTTTAATTTTGCTAGGGTCTACCTTAACACTTTCATGAGATACAGTATGACCCAAATATTCCACCTCTTATACTCCAAAGCAACATTTGGAGATTTTTCATATAATTGTTTCTCCACCAATAGTTTGAGTACCATGTCAACATGTTGGACATGATCCTTCCAAGACTTGCTATAGATTAGTATATCATAAAAAATTACTAACATAAGTTTCTAAAAAAGGGTTTGAAAATGGAATTCATCAAACCTTGAAATGTAGAAGGTTCATTAGTAAGGCAAAAAGGCATGACCAAAAATTCATAATGACCATCATGAGTTCTAAATGTTGTTTTTGGAATGTCTTCAGTCTTCATTCTGATTTGATGATATCTCGAATGAAGATCCAACTTGGTGAAGTAAATTGATCCATGCAATTCTCCAATAATTCATCGTTGATAGGAATAGGAAATTTATCTTTAATAATGAGCTTGTTGAGCTCCCTATAATCTGGACACATGTGCCATGATCCATCCTTTTGGTGAAACAATACTACTGGAGTAGAGAAAGAACTTTGACTATGTTGAATTATACCAACCTCTAGTATTTCTGCAACCATACGTTCAATTTCACTCTTTTGGACATACAGATATTTGTAAGGCTTGATGCTTGGAGGAACACTTCTTGGAATCAAATTAATAGCATGATCATGATCACGAATAGGTGGGAGGCCTTTGGGAGTCTCAAATACCTTGGAATGATTGTCCAAGAATTTTTGGAGATCTGGAGAAATGGATGATTTCAATGTGGGAACCTCTAGTGAATATAATTGTGCAATTATGCCTCATTTTTCTTTCGTTAGAAGCTTTTTCATTCCGTTAGAATTGATTATCTTTCCCAGTTTCCTTGCGATACCCCATTCAACTTCCTTTCCTTCTGAAGATAATTTCATGAAAATATCTTGAAAATTAAAAGCTATTGTACCCAAGGATTTTAGCCATTGGACTCCTAGTACAACATCAATACCACCCATTGGAATGCAAAGCATTGGGATATTAAATACATATTCTCCCATGGATAGCTTGATATTATGGCACTTTCCTAAGCAATTTATGGTTCCTCCACTTGCAACCATCACTTGAAACTCTGGTGCTATATATAGGAATCAATTCAATTCCTTCGCTATCTTACAATGAATAAAATAATGGGTACTTCCTGAATCAATCAACACTATTACCTTTTTCTTCTTGATATTCCCTTCTATCTTGATAGTTTGAGGAGTGGTAATTCTTACCAATGCATTACAAGATATGGTCAAATTCATTTCTTCTTTTTCTAGGGTTTTTTCTTGGAGTATATCCCTCTTCTTTTGACGTTTCTTGTTCCTTTTATTCCTCCTCTTCACAATCTATGTAAAATAATTTCTTTTGGGCACCCTTATGACCTTTAGTGTATTTTCTATCACAACTATAACAAAGCTCTTTTTCTCTTTTTTCTTCCAATTTTTGTGGTGTCAACCTTGTAGGTTGTGGATGGCTAGGGGCATCAACACTTCCATCTTTATGATTGTGAGTGGTAGGCTTCCTTGTTGCCATAATTTTGCTTTCCAACCTGAATGCCTTCTCCAATGAATTTGGTTCCCAAAGGAAAACCTCATGTTGGATGTTATCTTTTAAAATCCCTATGAATACATCAATCCTATGCTCCTCTGGAATATATTTTACCCTTATATTCAAGTTTTGGAAGTCCTCAATGTGCTCCATCATTTAACCCTTTGTTTGAGATTTATTAATTGGCTAAAAAAAGTGTTTCTTTTTGTATCCTCATGATGTGCTATCATTTCATCCGTAAAAGTAACTGAAGTGACAATTTGTTTACTAGAGAAAAGTCATCGATACAATAAAAACTGATTTGGTTCCAAATATAATGTGGCAATGTGTACTGTTTGTGTTTTTTGCACATTACGGAGATCGAAAAATTGCTCCATCTGTTGTATCCATATTTCAGGATCCTTGCCATCAAACTTCGTCATATCATTTTTTAGAACATGGTGGTTCTTTGATCCAACATTAGAGTCTATGAAATCATGATTAACATTTATTTTGTTCTTATCATGAGTTTCCTTTACTACCCTTTTTCCATTAGTAAGAATTTCTTGTAGAAACTTTGTCAAATCTGTCTTCAAATCTTCCATGCCTTTCTTTAAATAATCAATCTTAGCTTCCACACCATCCATCTTCGCTTCCACGCCGTCCATATTATCTTCCACATCATTCATTTTAGATTCTACGCTTTTCTTTAAACCATCCATCTTAGCTTCCATGCCATACATCTTAGATTCTACGTCTTTCTTTAAACCATCCATCTTAGCTTCTGTTACTTTTTGTGCAAGTGAAATTTATTGCACTTGGTCTCGTAATTTTGATATATCATGTTGCATTTCTTCCTCTTCTTCATGAGTCATGCTAGAGATTTCATGTTGCTTACAAGGTGTTTCCATTTTATTTCTTTAGGGCATCAATTACCGATAATAATGCTTCACTATGCCCTTTGAATTCCTTCAAACTAATTTTTCAAACCAAGCTTATGCAAAAATTTTAAAAAAAAGTACACACCTTTTTTCACTTTGTAGGAGCTCGATATTGAATCTAATGTATCTCTGTAATTGTTGATCTGCACGGTTTGAAATTTCTTCTCGAGGTGAACCTTTGAGTAATATTTTTAACCCCACAAGTCTGATCAATATTGGATTCTCCAATGAATAGTTATGCCAAATATCCCATGATGACCTAAGTATAGACTGGTTCAGTAAAATGAACTTGTACGACATGCTACGGGTCATTGTTTCAACCTTAGATTCTGAAAATGATACCCACAAAAACCACAATTTTCCCTCTTTTTGTAAATTCTTACGAATATTCAATCTTATGCTCAGAGCGAAAGTTATGCCGATTTTCCCAAGGTCACCTATTTGGAATGTAATTTGGGGGTCTGCGAAAACCCTAACTTCCTCATATTATATCTCCGAAAATATAGTGAGACAATATATGAAATTTGGGCTCGAGGTTCAATTAGATTTCATCTCAAATGGGGTTTGTGTTTAGCTTCTGAAACATCATAGAAAAAGTTATAGCGAAAATTCCATGATGGCCTATTTAGAGTAGCGAAACCCTAGAATCCAAAGCTCTGATACCAAATGTTATGAAACCAACTCACAAAAACATGAAAAAGATAGATCAACGCCTTAGAAATAAGCCTTTTCGAGGGGGAAACCTCCTTTAAATTACATAAATGAACAATTCTTATATGATTCAAATGAAAAAATCTCCTTTCTATATATAGGAGTCTAAGAGGTCATAATATAACCAAAGCTGACCTAACAATAATAATATAAAGGCACAAAAATAATAATAGTGGGATTCTATGGGGCACAATAATAACAATATGGGGACAATAGGGGCACAACAATAACAATAAGAGATACAATGACAATAGTAATGGGGGAATCACTAGTATTATAAGGACCTAATAGGTAAACATGTGAAAATAAGTTACTATGATATGATTTGACTCCCTCTATGTCAATTAAGGAAGTGAAACCAATGGAACACATCACAAAAACCTTCCACATCAGTAGCAAAACTCCCAAGAGCCATCCCAATCACTCAGGTAACTAGCCCCTGAGACCAACAAAAATTTTAGTATATCAAACCCTTGGACACTCCCTTGATATGGACAAGGGTGCATCTTGGATGCTCCAGAAGCTCCCACAACAAGCGCAAGGGAGCTTCTGGGATTTTTTTTTTCCAAGTGATGTGCCTACGACTCTAGGATTTGTGCCACTTTTGCAGGCCTAAAGCCCATGTTACTGGCCATAACTCAAAGACACCTTCAGAAACCATATAATCCTACACCTACATTTAATGTACAACACAATACATAGAGTACGTAGAGTGCAACACAATGAATACACATGTCACGATACCATGACTACACAATGCACATACATAGTATTACATGCCCACAAAAAAAATGTATGACATGTGCACAATACCACATTTACATCAATACCATATGTACAACATGTAAACAATCCCACCTATACACAACATCACCTACACAATGTGTGGACAACATCACATGTACATGACACCACCTGCACAACGTGTACACAATGCCATATGTACACCACACCGCCTACACAATGTGTACACAATACCACATGTACGTAGCACTACATGCACGTCATGTACACGAAACCACATGTAAATAGTGCCACATGCATGACTTGCACAGAACACCACCTACATACTGCACCACATGTACAACATGTACACAACACCACATACACACAACATCACATGTACATTCATGCACACAACACCATATGTACATAGTACCATATGTACAATTTGCACACAACACCATATGTACATAGCACTACATATACAACATGTACATAGCATCATATGTACACGTCACCACATATCCAACATACACACAATGCCATATGCACACAAAACCACATATCCAACATGTACATAACACCATCTATACCCAACACTGCATATGTAATATATACACAACACCATACAGATAATAGGATGACAACAACATATGTGCACAATACTACATATACAACATTACACATCACCATAGGTATAATCACTAAATATACAACATGCACAACATATACACAACAATAACACTACACATCCAAACCCATACTGCCTCTACCAAGAAACCTTGCTTTTAGTGTCTCTCTGCCATTCATGCTTATCTTAGCATGCCGCAAACACATTGTTTTCATCCCGCTGATGTATCCTTCAACGTTACATATCATAACATAAACATAGTCATAATACAAGTATACACTAGCAATTCATATCCACATGACACTGACCTCATATATTTTTCATGACTACTCTTCCCGCTTGATTCCTCATAAACCAAGAACCTATTCATGCCATTCACTTGTGTAAGCAACTATTCCTCCACAAGAATGACTTATAGTGACCTTGTTAGACAATGAAATACATACATACATGTATACATATATATACATCAACATAATCATGATCACAACATAATTACTAGATATGATAAGATCAAGGTTAAGAGAACTCCCTTTATCCATTCACAACATGCACAACATTGAGAATAATGATTCCCAACATAGCCAAGGAATCAATTGCCTCACATCCATTCACTTTACCTTTCCTATTAGATTTCTTATGGTTGTCCTGCCACCATCCATTTACACTAGTGGACCCAACCAACTTAGCCTATCTTTAGCTTCCCTTACACATGCATCGGCTTCATCCAAGTATTTCATTACCTATTGGGTTCCACACAGCTCTCCCATAGTTCCATCAACTTTCCTCTTTCTCAAATCAATTCCAAAGACTCAAAACATAAAAGGCAAGACAAGAAACAAACAAGAAGGAAACTGTTGGACACCTAATCCTAAATGGGTTAGTGTGGAAGCCGAATGGACAAAAGGAGTCCAAGAGACCTTGGGATGTGAATCCCAATGGTCACATAATGTACTATAAATGTATATGATTTGTTAATAAAAATTGTATTGCATGTTTTATCTTTCATATCACTCTTGCTGTCCATGTGTGTTTAACATGGTATCAGAGCAGGCGATTGCTGGTTCTGCTCGAATTTGAGCCACTTGTGTTGTGGTATCTATATATATGTCAGTTCTGTGTTACCTAACATATCAGTCTTTGTAACTCCCTCCTGCATAGTCTACTCATATTCTGCCCTCTGCATGCTGACATGTCTGTCATATCCCTGCGAAATCTCATTCATTATTCAATAATTTCGTTGTGTGTGAGTTCCATTTTTCTATGCGTTATACTCATGGATTCGTTGTGAGTCTCAACCCTAGCCTGCGCCTGCCTGTTCTTTTGAATACAATAATCACTCTCTGGTTGTCCTGACAGCAAAGGCTCATTAATTCGCATTCAAAAGATACGCGGATTTATGGGAGGAGGTAATCACAGTTTGAATCGGAATTTAAACACAGAGCAAGCGTATAGGTAAGTATAGACTGAGTCTTCTGTTTCCAATTTGTGTTTGACAAGGACGTTTTGGCCATCGAATTCTAATATTGAAATGAGTGGCCTGATCTGAAGCAAAATAGTCTTAATCTGAAGAAATAGAATTTAAACAAATTAGCAGGGCATTTGAGCATCGCATGCCCTTTTCCCCATCGAGTCCTGCGCGAACATTGCCCAGGTGGTCTGTATCGAGCTGGTCCTCCATGTTTTTGGATTGGCTAATTCTGGGGTCCGATCCTTCCTCCTCTGGCTGTCATGACCATCATTTGTTTTCTGTAGCGACCGTTAACCAAAATCCTACACCACCGAGCAAGTCATCCTTTTGCTTGTCTCAGGCCTGATCGTATCCCTTCAATATACCCACTATGTTACAACCATCATTGATAATGACGGATATTGTTTCATCAACTAAATCCTCCAAGCCTGAGATAATAGACATGGCAGAATGTGCACAATAATATTGATTTGGAAATACGACGACAAGAGAAGCTGAACAGGTTTCTTGTTGAAGAGCTTCCAGCGATGAGATGGATATTGGAATTGAGGACGAAGAAGATGGGGCCGTGTGTGGGAATGTGAAAATATTGATGCGTTGAAGCATGACATAGTATGATGTTGCTGATACGTTGAAGCATGACATAGTATGCTGCTGCTGATGCGTGGTTTTTATGTGCTGCTTTGAGACAACTGATACGCGTGGTTGTGTTATTGTATTTTTGATACTTCTGCGTGAAGTATCTTCCAGACTCCTTAGAAGGGCTACACGAAGTTCCATGGGACTCAATTTCTCTTCCTCTTAAATGATACACTCCTTTTTTAAACGCTGCTCTTAAACATCTATTTTTTGGATTTGCGTTCGTGGTATCAAATTGCATTTGAACTGCTTTTGAAGTGATATATATATATATATATATATATATATATATATATATATATATAATAATATATATATATATATATATATATATATATCTATATATATATATGAAACGATTCAATAATATTGAATGCGTTGTTTTAAATATTGAATGTGTGCTGTTTTAAATATTGAATGCGTGCTGTCCAGTGGTATTTGAAACTATCATATGATCCTGCCATTGACTTTGCCGCTGCTGAAAGCTTTGTCTGGTACATTCTCAGCCATTTCAGACGAATCAACGGGCGTTCAAAAGGAACTTGGAGTGGGGATCACTACTGAAGGCGTCGTAGGTGGCCTACGTGAGGTCGCCATAGAAGAGAATCGCTTCTCTTAGATCGCTGCTCCTACAAAACGCTGCTCTGTCCACGCTGATTTTATAGTTCGAGGAGCGAACGATACATTTCCTCGTTCTCTGTCCTCATGAAGACTCTACTGTCATCACCTGGATCTGTTTCTAATGGAAATCTAATTTCCACTATCGATTCTGCACAGGCACATCTGCTCCACAGGTGGATGCCTCTCATTCCATTTATAGGGGTCATCATTGAGCTACTTATGGTGGTGGAACTCCTATAAAACACTACTACAAAATCTTTCAAGGTAACCATCAATACATATAATCAACTTTGATCATCTAGGTAAGGGATACTTGCTGTTTACGTAATGGTCGCAGCCTGAGATGTGGATTGCTTTTACGGAATTGCTTTCTTTTATTCAAGACCCCTTCTGAGAGACCATGGCAACAAGTGATTACTACAAGGGTTTTAAATTTGCAGTGTTATTGTTGCGCGAAGAGTTATGGACGATGTTTGAAAGTTGTTGACAGAAATCCAATCGATCATTTGTGGACCAGATCAACGATTTGTGGACGCCCCATCTGGAAACCAATGACGTTAAAGAAACAAGATCCATTAGCACTTGCTTTCTGTATAATGTGCTAATGCTTTCTATATAATGTTTTGTTGTCTTTGCTGACCTATTTATGTTAACAGTGGATGTGCCAATTATTCCAGGACTAGAATATCCCGTTGGGGCTGAACTGGATACCTGAGGCTTCCTCCATATCGCATGATTGAATTATTGTTGATTTGAGGACAAATTGGTGAAGGTTTTGTGGCCATAATAATCTTGTTTATTGATGCCATGAAAAACACTGGTTTCTCAAGAACAGAAATGTCATATATATATTGATGATATCTAGTTACATATATATTGATGATGTCTAGTCACAGTGATTAAGGAATAATCAGGTTGTATTGGTACAGTAAGCAAGGTTTCACAGTTGCATTTCCTTGTCACTATGTTCTTGTAGCAGTACACTATAACTCTGTCAATGGAACAATCACTTCACCTTTGATACAATGTTTTAGCATTCAAGTGCAGTGATATCAGATACTCATATGTTATACTGATCATTATCAAATACACAATTTCAGTGATCATCATAGCATCAAATTTAAGGTCTTCAACAATAACGTAGCTTCATCATCTTATTTTTTATAGGGATTGTAATTGGTGCTTGCTGGTTGCACACTGATCATTTGTTGCACATTTATTTCAGTTTTTAAGGTGTAGTTCTGACTTTGAAAAAAATGGCCAGAATCAATGAAGTATTAGAGTTCATGAAAACTCTTATACAACCTACTGTTGATGACACATTACAAATCAGTAAAGGATCTCTCTCAGAAATTCAGACATGTCTACAAAATGCACAGGAAAAGATTGATTTTTTGCAGCTTGAATCACAGCTATAGCAAGAAGAGCTACATCAAAATAGACACCATTCTGAACCTGTTTTTGTTCAGAACATTGAGACAACCACCCATCAGCAGCAATGTTAATAATGTTTACTTTCATTCGCAATATAAGCCAGCATTGTACATGCAGATGCAGAAACTCAGTCTGCACTTCCCAAGCCCATCATCAGACCTTGCGAACAGCTTGTCCACAACAAGCACAGAACCAGTCTTGGTTATGACAAGGACTTGTCCTTTCATATTCCAGACTACTCAAAACCCATTCAGTTTCAGAGTGCTGGTTTCATTCATGACAGTTCACCTGCTCCTTATGACAGTTCAGCTCCAGCTATTCCAGACTCTGCTCCTCTTCCACAGCAACAACAACAACAGATCATGAAATGCCAACACTGTGATCGAGTTGGCCATCTGAAAGATCACTCTTTTGATCTTCATCCATGTAAGCATTGCCATAAAACCACCCATTCTTCAAACAGATGCTTCAGCAACAAACGTCCTGCAAGAACAAAGATTCAACTAGGATGGATCGCTTCTTGGCAATGGGCATCAACAGCCAAGAAGATATTCCAAACACATGTCAGAACTTGTTCCAGAATATTGAACAGTCTTACAGTTGAGTTTTCTCCATCATCTCACCTTGTATCTGATAGGGGGGGAAATGATGGTCATCTACAAGCTTCAAAGTCACATCAAGCGAGCCTGAGCCACAACCTGCCACACCAATTTCAGAGTTGTAGCCAGAGACACAGATGTCCGTGAACATGCCTTCAATTGGCGATCTGGGACACTTCCTCTAGCAGAAGACTTCAGCTTCTTGCTAGCTTTGGAAGAGTTCCGCGAACAAAATTGAGAACACTTCCTCTAGCAGAAGACTCCAGCTTCTTGCCAGTTTTGGAAGAGTTCCAGGAATTGCATTAAGCATTCCAGAGTTGTTGGTCATCCTTAAACCATCACAGGTTGAGACTTCCCTTTTCAGGTTGAAGTTTTACCTTTTATGCGGGGTGAGACCTCCCTTTTATGGTTGAAGGTTTCCCTCTTTAAAACAATAGGATCACTTCCTCTAGCAGAAAACTTCAGTTTCTTGCCAGTTTTGGAAGAGTTCCCGGAACTGCACTAAGCGTTCCAGTGTTGGTGGTCATCCTTAAACCACCGCCCTTTATACCAACATTTCAGAGAGCACATTCAGCCTAGTGTTGCCATGCATATTTGCACATTTTGTATTACAGCTCTCTTCTTGGATTCATACATAACCCTTCGGATTAAGGGGGGGAATGTTGGACACCTAATCCTAAATGGGTTAGTGTGGAAGCTGAATGGACAAAAGTAGTCCAAGAGACCTTGGGATGTGAATCCCAACGGTCACATAATGTACTATAAATGCATATCATTTGTGAATAAAATTGTACTGCATGATTTATCTTTCTATTTGTTCTCGCTCCCCATGTGTGTTTAACAGTACTTAAGTTGGCTGACAAATTCCTGCCTTCAATTTTCTAGTTTAACTTTTATTAGAATGCTAATATGTTATTGTGTATCCATTTCAGATGGGTGACTCCAGTGAGCACGGATATGTGAAATATAATATGGATTAACCCCCTTTATATAACAAAATTCAAAGGCAGGTATGTTTCATATTATGATTTATTATTACATTCAACTCTCTAATATAATTTCTATAATGATTCTAATATTTTATTACATATTTTTTGTACATGGCTTGTTTTTGTGAGAAGATGTAAATGGAATACAAAATAGTGTCAATCGTTATTTAACAAGTTCTTTAGGAGGTATGTTTCCAATTATAAATAATTATCGGTTTTGAAATATGCTTATCATTACTATCTATGTTTGTATTTTAACCTTATCCACCCCACTTTTTTTCTTTTCAATAGAGGAGAGGACACTGTTTCTTTAGGAGGTATGTTTCCGATTTTAAATAATTATTGGTTTTGAAATATGCTTATCATTATTATCTATGTTTGTATTTTAACCTTATTCACCCCACTTTTTTTCTTTTCAGCAGAGGAGAGGACACTGCAATAGAAATAATGTGCAATGGGGGAGTTTCCAAATTTTTGTTTGTTGTTGTCTAAATATTATGTTTTTGTCGAGTTTCACAGTGACCAGGCCTTGTGTTGTTCTCATTTTCTCATTTCCTGTAGTTTGGTCTCGGTTTTGTTTGTAGGGAGAGAAAATGAAAGAATGAGATGGAGGTTATCTTTCATAAATGAAGGTGAGTCACCTTAACTCTACGCAATGCACTTCACTAACAATTATCTTTTCCTCATTCGTGACTCTATTTGCTTGCTTTTCAATTTATTTTATGTGTTATATGTGTTCTCAAATCAATTTATATTGATTTTCTTTATGTAGTGAACGACTACAGTTCTATAGTATATGAAGGTCAAGTGGCGAAATGACCTTAGAGATTCTACAAATGCATCGCAAATGATTGGTGAGCCATATTTTTTTCCAACATAATAATATTGTGCTTTAATCCACCGTCATATAAGTTGTTTGCATGATGATTAATCCTTTTGTCATGGCTTCAAGGTAGTATGATCTTGTTAATGGGTGTGAGGTTTGATATTTTTTGAAAACTTTGATACAAAATAAGGAGAAAAGTTATACTTGGGTTCACACTTTCAGGGCTTATTGTTCATGGTTGTTGCTATAATGTTAGTGAAGAGCGAGTATGTATGTGTATGATTAATTTATCTCTCTGTATATTTTTCATTCTATTTTCCTTTTGGTTTATTCATGATTTCATATACAAAATTACTTTGTGAAGTAAGTGACTACAGTCGTAGTGTCTGGGATGGTCGAGTGGAGAAGATACTTTAAGCAATGCTAATGCAGCATAGAGGATGGGTGAGTTGTAATCTTCCAATAAAATAGTATTTTTATTATTTGTTTGCACTACTATTTCTCCTTCGAGCATGGTTCTTGGGTTGTATTACTCAATTAGTTGATTGACATATACATCACATGGTATCTTTAAATTTGCATTTTATTTGCTCCACATGACAGACACCCCGACAATGCATGACCTATAGTAGAGGTGGGTAATGTTGAGCAAGCAAGCATACCGACCCTTTAACCAATCAACCATCGTGCTAACATACAACACGATCGCCTTGTGGACCCTATGGTATGAAAGCATTGTTTGTATTATTCCTAGTAGAAGTACATCTGCTTTAGAAAATTTATATTTTTGTGATAATTTATATTTTTTTGTGATACAGCATGGAATATAACTAGACGCGAAGTTTCAAGCCAAGATCATGCCTCCAAACTCTCTAGTTTAACTTTTATTAGAAATTTAATATTTTATTGTGTATTTATTGCAGAATACTTGTCTAGTGAGCATGAACACATGAAATACAAAATGACGTCTCTTTTTATATAACAAGCTCAAAGAGGTGTGTTTTGTATTATGGTTAATAAATGCATTCAAATCCCTAGCTTACTTTATATAACAATTCTAAGATCTTATTTTGTATCTTCTGTAGATGAATTGTTCTGATCAGCATGAGGAAGTGGAATACAAAAGAGAGTGTTCATTGTTATAAAACAAACTCTAGGGAAGGTTTGTTTCCTATTATGAATAATTATTGGTTTTGAAATATGCTTACCATTACTGACTGTGTGTTTTAACCTTATTCAGTGACTTTTTTTCCTTCTAGCGGAGGAGGGCACATTACAGGAGAGGTGATGTGCAAAGGAGATGCTTTCATTTTTTTTTGTTCTTATTTGCATGTTTTGTTTTGTTGAGTTTGAGCATGGCCATGCTTTGTGTTTTAATTTTTTTTCTTTGTTTCATCTTTTTTTTTTTTTTTCTTGTTTTTTTTTTACTTCTATCTTGGTTTTGTTTGTTGGGTTTGTTGTACTTGTTTTCCTTTTTTTGGTTCATATTCTTTGTAATTTGGTCTCGGTTTCATTTGTTGGGTGTGGAAAAGGAAACGAAGGAAGCAAACAAGAAAATTCGAGGTTATTGTTCGTAAATGAGGGTGAGTCAACATACCTATATGCAATGCGCTTCAATTAATAATATTTTGCTCATTTGTCGCTCCATTTGTTTGCTATTCAATTTATTATATGCCTTATCTATGCTCTCAGAATCAACTATATTGATCTTCTTTGTGAAGAGCTACAATTGTACAATCTACAAAGTTGAAGTGGTGAAGGTGCCTTAAAAATTCTACAAACGTTGTAGAGGATGGGTGAGACATTCTACAAATTGTAAGTGATTTATTCTATTCGCTTCTATAATATTACCCAAGGGAGGGCAGGTATGTGTATGTTTAATACATCGCTTTGTGTATTTGGTATTAAATCGCGTGGTTTATTCATGATCTCACATATAATATTACTTTGTGTAATGAGTGACTACAATTGTAGTGTCTTGGAGGGTCGAGGGGAGAGGACATGCAATGTAGATGTAGCGCAAAGGATGGGTGAGTGATGTTGTTTCCCAACAAAATATGGTTATTATTGTTTGTTTACTTGAATTTTTCTCCTCCAGCATGGTTCTCGGGTAGTACCACTTAGTTAGTGGTTTGACATATACATCAAATGGTATGTTTAAATTTATGTGATTTCTTGCTCCACATCACACATACCCGCACACAATGTGCCCTAGAGATGAGGATGTTGATTTTCCATGGCACTAGAGTATCTAGGTTAGGGTCTTGGAATCTATGACATGACCAACTCAAGTGCCACAACAAACTACTTTGCACAGTGGAATAAATACAACAATAAATGAACATGTACATAAATAAGCAACTTTTTACCATTTTTCAACAACCCAACTTTGTTATATTAACAAATTATAGTACAATTTTCTAGGCTTCTTGTACCAAGGATCGTGGCCCTCACACAATCACTAATAGAGGAAATACAAACTAGGGTTTGATGTTAGTCCTTTATTAACCAATCTACCGTGAGCCAAACAACACTTCAGCGACTCGCTGATGTAGCGTTCCGCAACTTCATCTTCCTCTATCAATGAATCTTGCTCCTTTAAGTCATTGAACATGGCTGACCAACTACCCTCTAGCTGATCATTAGTCCATCTAACGAATCAACACATAGGGTCTTCTTGTGATTTTTTTACAACTTCGTTTGTAAACAACTCCTAAACTGCCCACTGCTTTTATTCAGCTCTTTGGGACCACTTCCCATTATTGCCTTCTTGTATTGCTCCAATGAAGATCTTAGGGCATGAAGGGCCACCCATTATGACTGTTTAAAAGTCTTTCTACAACAATCATCTTAGTGATGATTCATAAGCCTACTTGGTTGGTCTTACTTATCTAAGAAAAAAAGCCTTAGACTTCTTGAAGTCTGCCCTTCTTACAACTGTCAAAGTTATTCTTGTCAAACTGATCTAGGGTTGTAAGGACACCTTCTGCTCCCCTCCAAACAATCCTTTAGACGCCATTCAAACTCTGTCCAAATTAGGAAAACCATCCTTTAGACCAAAAAATGCTCTTTATCCACTTCGTTTGAGCTCTGTCTGATCTGTGCCTAGTAGAGAGGTATATTCTTTGATATGTCGCTGATTGGATGTGTGAAATTAGGTATCTCCTCTCATATACTTATATTTTTCGCTTAGGGTGACTTCTAGCCCTTAAATAAGGGTTTGTTTAACTAAGGCCGACTTGATCTTTAAGACAATTCACCCACTCAAAACATATAAAAATTCATTTCTCTCCAATGACAAGGGCTCTCTTAGTGGTTGAAGCGACCCCTTGCTCCTCTAAGTGTGCTCTATCATGTCCAAGTGCAAAGTCATTAAATCTCCTCATGGATTCACACCTGCAACTTTGGGTGCAAAGCCCATTGGTTGGGTACTCTTGCTCACAAAGCCAATGTGGGTCCAAATCCTTAACAACCCTGTACCCTAGAGTTTGGAGTACCCCCAAGCTACAAATCTCAACACTCCTTAGCGAGGGAGGTACTTCCAACACTAGGAAGTTACTTGTCACGATCTACAGAACCTGAAGATATGAAACTTCCATAGGGTTGCTCCCTCTTAAGCTAGACTCCTTCTGAGTCTACATGGTCTCCACTGGCTCATACTACTATTGATCTCGTGTCCTACAAGGTCAGGCCGAGCTACGGTCAAACACAGGCCACCATCACTACAACTCAGTCCTGCAAGCACTTGTACTCCTGGGTCAAACATAACACGTGCACATCCCTCCAATATCGGATATGCAACATCACGATCCTATGAAGAAACTAGCCTGCCACCATCCTTTCCATCACATGAAGCAATCTTGTCCATCCCAATCTCATATACTCTAAAGCAATCCTCAAGTTGTCACAACGATCCATGACAAGTCAAAGGAAGTCCATGTTCAACAACTTTCCATAAAACAAACTATTGCTCACCAGGTTCACTACCAATTCACGAGAACTCCCAACCAATCCCACTGCCAAGCTAGTCAAGACCATACCTCCACGCCTTGAATTGAATCCTCTGCCCCATGATCTAAACAATGTCAGCTCTCTCTAAGTTGCGTCGTTGTGCACACTCTGATTCACTGAATCCTGCTCCTTTAGGGCACTAAACACGACTCACCAAGTGCCCTTTAGATGATCATTACTTGGTTACCCTTATTTCTCCAAGAACCAAACCCTTAGGCTTCTCAAAGTTTGCCCTTCTTATAACAGTCGAATTCCTTGTCAAATTGATCTAGGGTTGTAAGGACACCTTCTACTACCCTTCAAACTATCCTTCAGATGCCCATCAAACTTTATCCAAACAAGGACAACTGTCCACTAGCAACAACATTATTACAAGAGGACAAACATACCTTGTTTTGCAACCTCTTGTTGCTCCCCTTGACCTCGACCTTTGTGCATTTTCTAAATTGTGGTTAGGGCACACGTCAACCCTAAATTCTTCTCCAAACCATGTGTTTTCCCTTACTTTAGACCTCTTCCAACTATTTTATCCCCTGCTGTGATTTCCGCCTATGTTAGGCCTCTTACTAGGCCTCTTGGCGTTACCTAATATATATGTCATTCAGCTGCAATCAACCTAGAGAACTTGCGGCCTAAAATACAGAGAAAAACCTCCTCAAATGTCAACAAAATCTTCCCATAATTCGCCACTTAGCCCTCGTCTTGTTGCCTATCAATATCATCCCTAAAACAATCTCAAGAAGGCACAAAAAATGCTCCTTCTCTACTTCCCTTGAGATCCTTCTTATCTACAACTAGTTTAGAGGTATATTCTTTGATGTGTTGGTCCTTGGATGGGTGGAGTGATGTCTCTCCTCTCACATATTTATATCTTTCTCTTAGGCTAACATCTAGCCTTTCATGAAGGGTCTCTTTAACAAAGTTAGACTTGATCTTTAAGACATTTATCCCACTCAAAACATATAAAAATTCATTTCTCCACAATGACAAGGACTCTTTTGGTGGTTGAGGCAACCCATTTCTCCATTAAGGGTGCTCTATCATATCCAAGTGCCAAGTCATCAAATCTCTTCATGGACTCACAACCACAATTTTGGGTGCAAAGCCCACAGCTTGGGTACTCTTGCCCACAAAGTCCATGTGTGTCTAAATCCTCCACAACCTTGTACCTTAGGGTTTGGAGTACCTCCCAAGCTACAAATCTCAACAAAGGATGGTAAGGTTGAGCAAGAAAGCATACATACCCTTCAACAAAATCAACCATTTTGCTAATAGACAAAACCATTGCCCTGTGGCCCCTAAGATTTTAGGTGTTCAATATGTTTAAATAAGCTTAAATCCCTCTACAAAAATAATTATTTCTCTTATGACAACATTAATTGAATTATTCCTAAGAGAAGTACTTCTAATTTAGAAAATTTATATATTTCGCGATATAGCATGGAATATAAATGGACTGTACTGAAGTTGGATGACAAATTCTTGCCTTCAATTCTCTAGTTTAACTTTTATTAGAATGCTAATAGTTTATTGTATATCCATTTCAGATGGGTGATTCCAGTGAGCATGGATATGTGAAATACAATATGGATTAACACCCCTTATATAACAAAACTCAAAGACGTGTATGTTTCATATTATGATTGATTATTACATTCAACTCTCTAATATAATTTTTATAATGATTCTAATAGTTTATTACATATTTTTTGTAGATGGCTTGTTTTCGTGAGCAGAAGTAAATGGAAAAAAAAATAGTGTCTATCATTATATAACAAGTTCTTTACGAGGTATGTTTCCGATTATAAATAATTATCAGTTTTGAAATATGCTTATCATTACTATCTATGTTTGTATTTTAACATTATTCACCCCACTTTTTCTCTTTCAGTAGAGGAGAGGATACTGCTTCTTTAGGAGGTATGTTTCCTATTATAAATAATTGTCGGTTTTGAAATATGCTTATCATTACTATCTATGTTTGTATTTTAACCTTATTCACCCCACTTTTTTTCTTTTCAACAGAGGAGAGGACACTGCAATAGAAATAATGTGCAAGGGGGGAGTTTCCAAGTTTTTGTTTGTTGTTGTCTACATATTTTGTTTTTGTAGAGTTTGAGAGTGACCATGCCTTGTGTTGTACTCGTTTTCTCATTTCTTGTGGTTTGGTCTTGGTTTTGCTTGTAGGGAGAGAAAATGAAAGAAATGAGATTGAGGTTATTGTTCATAAATGAAGGTGAATTACCTTAACTATACGCAATGCACTTCACTCACAATTATCTTTTCCTCATTCGTGACTCTAGTGGCTTGCTTTTCAATTTATTATATGTGGCCTCAAATCAATTTATATTGATTTTCTTTGTGTAGTGAACGACTACAATTCTATAGTCTATGAGGTCAAGTGGCGAAAAGACCTTAGAGATTCTACAAACGCATCGCAAACTATTGGTGAGCCATATTTTTTTCCAACATAATAATACTGTACTTTAATCCACCATAATATATGTCGTTAATCCACCGTAATATATGTCGTTTGCAGGATGAATTATCCTTTTGTCATGGCTTCAAGGTAGTATGATCTTTTTAATGGGTGTGAGGTTTGCGATTTTTTGAAAAGTTTGATAAAAAATAAAGAGAAAAGTTATACCTAGGTTCACATTTTCAGGGCTTATTGTTCATGGTTGTTGTTGCTATAACATTAGTGAAGTGCGAGTAGGTATACCGTATGTGTATGATTAAGTTATCCCTTTGTATAATTTTTATTCAATTTCTCTTGTGGTTTATTCATGATTTCATATACAAAATTACTTGGTGCAGTAAGTGACTACAATCGTAGTGTCTAGGATGGTTGAGTGGAGAAGATACGTTAAGCAATTCTAATGCAACATAGAGGAAGAGCGAGTCGTAGTTTTGCAATAAAATAGTATTTTTATTATTTCTTTGCACTATTATTTCTCCTTCGAGCATGGTTCTTGGGTTGTATTACTCAATTAGTTGATTGACATATACATGACATGGTATCTTTAAATTTGCATTTTATTTGCTCCACATGAAACAAACACCCCGACAGTGCATGCCCTATAGTAGAGGTGGGTAATGTTGAGCAAGCAACCATACCGACCTTTCAATCAATCAACCATCGTGCTAACATACAACGCTATCGCCTTGTGGACCCTATGGTATGAAAGCGTTGTTTGTATTATTCCTAGTAGATGTACATCTACTTTAGAAAATTAATATTTTTTGTGATAATTTATATTTTTTTGTGATATAGCATGGAATATAACTGGACTCGAAGTTGCAAGCCAAGTTCATGCCTCCAAACTCTCTAGTTTAGCTTTTATTAGAAATTTAATATTTTATTGTGTATTTATTGCTGAATACTTGTCTAGTGAGCATGAACACATGAAATACAAAATGGCCTCTCTTTTTATATAACAAACTCAATGAGAGATGTGTTTCTTATTATGATTAATAATTGCATTCAAATCTCTAGCTTAATTTATATAACAATACTAAGATCTTATTTTGTATCTTTTGTAGATGACTCGTTTTGAACAGCATGAGAATGTGGAATACAAAAGAGAGTGTTCATTGTTATATAACAAACTCTAGGGAAGGTTTGTTTTCTATTATGAATAATTATTGGTTTTGAAATATGCTTACCATTACTGATTGTATGTGTTTTAACCTTATTCAGTGAGTTCTTTTCCTTCTAGTGGAAGAGGGTACATTACAGGAGAGGTGACGTGCAGAGGGGATGTTTTCATTTTTTTTCTTATTTGCATATTTTGTTTTGTTGAGTTTGAGCATGGCCATGCTTTGTGTTTAATTGTTTTTCTTTGTTTCATTTTTTTTTTGTCTCTTTTTTCAATTTTGTACTTCTATCTTGGTTTCGTTTAGAGTTTTTGTTGTACTCGTTTTCGTTTTTTTTTGGTTCATGTTCTTTGTAATTCTGTCTCGGTTTCATTTGTTGGGTGTGGAAAAGGAAACAAAGGAAGCAAACAAGAAAAGTCGAGGTTACTGTTCATAAATGACGGTGAGTCAACATACCTATATGTAATGCGCTTCAATTAAAAGTATATTTTGCTAATTTTTGGCTCCATTTGTTTGCTATTCAATTTATTATATGCTTTATCTATGCTCTTAGAATCAACTATATTGATCTTCTTTATGTAGTGAAGAGCTACAATTGTACAATCTACAAAGGTGAAGTGGTGAAGATGCCTTAGACATCTACAAAAGTGGTAGAGGATGGGCGAGCCATTCTACAAATTGTAAGTGATTTATTCTATTCGCTTCTATAATATTACCCAAGGGAGGGCAGGTATGTTTATGTTTAATACATCGCTTTGTGTATTTGGTATTAAATCTCGTGGTTTATCCACGATCTCATATATAATATTACTTTGTGTAGTGAGTGACGACAATTGTAGTGTCTTGGAGGGTTGAGGGGAGAAGATAGGCAATGTAGATGCAACCCAAAGGATGGGTGAGTGATGTTGTTTTCCAACAAAATATTGTTTTTATTGTTTGTTTACTTGAAGTTTTCTCCTTCTAGCGTGGTTCTCGGGTAGTGCCACTTAGTTAGTGGTTTGACATATACATCAAATGGTATGTTTAAATTTATGTGATTTCTTGCTCCACATCACACGCACACCTCAACACAATGTGCCCTAGAGATGAGAATGTTGATTTTCCATGGCACTAGAGTATCTAGGTTAGGGCCTTTGAATCTATGACACGACCAACTCAAATGCCACAACAAACTACTTTTCATAGTGGAATAAATACAACAATAAATCAACATGTACATAAATAGGCAATGTTTTACCATTTTTCAACAACCCAATTTCGTTATATTAACAAATTGTAGTACAACTGTCTATGCCTCCTCTACCAAGGATCATGCCCCTCATACAATCACTGATACAGGAAATACAAACTAGGGCTTCATTTCAATCCTTCATTAACCAATCTATCGTGGAGAAAACAACAGTTCACCTACTCGCCAATGTAGCGTTCCACAACTTCATCTGCCTCTATCAATGAATCTTGCTCCTTTAAGTCATTGAACATGGCACACCAACTGCCCTTTAGCTCATCATTAGTCCATCAAACGAATCAACATATAGGGTCTTCTTGTGAGTTGTTTACAACTCTGTGATTGTCCTCTGCTTCTATTCAACACTTTGGGGTCTCTTCCCATTATTGCCTTCTTGTATTGCTCCAATGAAGATCTTGGGGCATGGAGGGCTACCCATTATGACTGTCAAAAATATTTCTCCAACAATCAACTTAGTGATGATTCATAAGCCTACTTGGTTGCCCTTATTTCTCCAAGAACCAAACCCCTAGGCTTCTCAAAGTCTGCCCTTCTTATAACTATCAAAGTTCTTCTTGTCAAAAAGATCTAGGTTTGTAAGGACACCTTCTGCTCCCCTCCAAACAATCCTTTAGATGCCATTCAAACTCTGTCCAAACTAGGAAAACCATCTACTAGCAAACAACATCAATAAGAATTGACAGACATACTTTGTTCTACAACCTCCTATTGCTCGCCTTGACCTCGACTTTTTTGCAATTTCTGAGCTTTGGTTAGGGCACATGTCAGCCCTAAATTCTGATCCAAAACTTGTGTTTTCCCTCACTTCAGACGTCTTCTAACTGTGGTGTCCCTTGTTGTGATTTCTGCCTAGGTTAGGCGTCCTAATAGGCCTCTCTGCCCTCCCCAAAAGATATGTTCTCGACCTTCAATCAACCCAGAGAACTAGCGGCCTGAAACACAGAGAAAACCCTCAAATATGAACGAAATCTGCCCAAAATTCACCTCTTAGCCCTCGGTTTGTTGCCTATCAATCTTGGCCCTCAAAATAGTTTAAAGAAGACACAAAAATGCTCCTTATCCACTTCGTCTGAGCTCCATTTGATCTATGGCTAGTCCAAAGGTATATTCTTTGATATTTCACTCATTTGATGTGTGAAATGAGGTCTCTGCTCTCACATACTTATATTTTTCCCTTAGGGTAACTTCTAGCACTTAAAGAAGTGTCTCTTTAACTAAGGCCAACTTGATCTATAAGACAATTCAACCACTCATAACATATAAAAATTCATTTCTCTAAAATGACAAGGGCTGTCTTGGTGATTAAAGCGACCCCTTTCTCCTCTAAGTGTGATCTATCATGTCCAAGTGCAAAGCCATTAAATATCCTCATGGATTCACACCCACAACTTTGGGTGCAAAGCCCACCGCTTGAGTACTCTTGCCCACAAAGCCCATGTGAGTCCAAATCCTCAACAACTCTGTACCCTAGAGTCTGGAGTACCCCCCAAGCTACAAATCTCAACACTCCTCCTTAGCGAGGGAGGTACTTCCAACACTAGGAAGTTACTCGTCACCATCTACAGAACCTGAAGATCTAAAACTTCCATAGGGTCACTCCCTCTTAAGCTAGACTCCTTCTGAGTCTACATGGTCTCCACTAGCTCATACTACTATTAATCTTGTGTCCTACAAGGTCTGTCCGAGCTACGTTCAAACACGGGCCACCATCACTACAACTCAATCCTGCAAGCACTCATACTCCTAGGTCAAACACAACACGTGCAAATCCCTCCAATATCAGATATGCAACATCACAATCCGATGAAGAAACTAGCTTACCACAATCTAGTCTATCACATTAAGCAATCTTGTCCATGACAATCTCATATATGCTAAAGTAATCCTCGAGTTGTCCCAACGATCCTTGGCAAGTCAATGGAAGTCCATGATCAACAACTTGCCATACAATAAACTGTTGTTCACCAAGTTCACTACCAATCCATGAGAACTCCAAGCCAATCTCATTGCGAAACTAGTCAAGACCACACCTCCATGTTTTCAATTGAATCCTTTGCCCCATGACCTAGACAATCTCAGCTCTCTCTAAGTTGCTTCGTGGTGCGAACTCTGATTCACTGAATCTTGCTCCTTTAGGGCACTAAACATGACTCACCAAATTCCCTTTAGTTGATCATTTGTCCATCATTGAATCAACACATAGTGTCGTATTGTGAGTTGTTCACAACTTCGTTTAGTGGGACTTCTTTCCACTATTGCCTTCTTGTGCTACTCCAACGAAGACAATCTTCCGGAATGGAGGGTTGCCCACTTTGACTGTTAAAAGTACTTCTCCAACAATCAACTTAGGGATGATTCATAAGCCTACTTGGTTGCCCTTATTTCTCCAAGAACCAAACCCCTAGGCTTCTCAAAGTCTGCCCTTCTTATGACAGTCGAATTCCTTGTCAAACTGATCTAGGGTTCCAAGGGCACCTTCTTCTACCCTTCGAACTGTTCTTCAGATGCCCTTCAAACACTGACCAAACAAGGACAACCATCCACTAGCAACAACATTAATACAAAAGGAAAAACATTTCTTGTTCTGCAACCTCTTGCTGCTCCCCTTCACCTCGGCTTTTGTGCATTTTGTATTTTCTGAGTTGTGGTTAGGGCACACATCAACCCTAAATTCTTCTCCAAACCTTGTGTTTTCCCTCACTTCAGGCCTCTTCTAACTATGTTATCCCCTGCTGTGATTGCCGCCTATGTTAGGCCTCTTACTAGGCCTCTCGACCTTCCCTAATATATATGTCATTCACTTGCAATCAACCCAGAGAACTTGCGACCTGAAATACAAAGAAAAACCTCCTCAAATGTCCACAAAATCTTCCCATAATTCCCCTCTTAGCCCTCGGCTAGTCGCCTATCAATATCGGCCCAAAACCAGTCTCAAGAACACACAAAATACTCCTTCTCTACTTCCCTTGAGCTCCTTTTGATTTGCAACTAGTTCAGAGGTATATTCTTTGATGTGTTTCTCCTTGGATGGGTAGAATGATGTCTCTCCTCTCACATATTTATATCCTTCTCTTAGGCTGACATCTAGCCTTTCATGAAGGGTCTCATTAACAAGTTAGAATTGATGTTTAAGACATTTCACCCACTCAAAACATATAAAAATTCATTTGTTCACAATGACAAGGACTCTCTTGGTGGTTGAAGCAACCCCTTTCTCCTTTAAGGGTGCTCTATCATGTCCAAGTGCCAAGTCATCAAATCTCTTCATGGACTCACAACCACAATTTTGGGTTCAAAACCCACAAATTGGGTACTCTTGCCCAGAAAGTCCATGTGTGTCCAAATCCTCCACAACCTTGTACCTTAGGGTTTGGAGTAACTCCCAAACTACAAATCTCAACAAAGGATGGTAAGGTTGAGCAAGCAAGCATACATACTACTCAACAAATCAACCATTGTGCTAATAGACAACACTATTGCATACATACCCTTCAACAAATCAACCATTGTCCTAATAGACAACACTATTGCCTTGCGGCCCCTAGGATTTTACGTGTTCATTATGTTTAAATATGCTTAAATCCCTCTACAAAAAGAATTATTTCTCTTATGACAACATTAATTGCATTATTCCTAGTAGAATTACTTGTAAATTAGAAAATTTATATATTTCGCGATATAGCATGGAATATAAATGGACTGTACTTAAGTTGGATGACAAATTTCTGCCTTCAATTCTCTAGTTTAACTTTTATTAGAATGCTAATAGATTATTGTGTATCCATTTTAGATGGGTGATTCCAATGAACACGGGTATGTGAAATACAATATGGATTATCCCGCTTTATATAACAAAACTCAAAGACATGTATGTTTCATATTATGATTGATTATTACAGTCAACTCTCTAATATAATTTTTATAATGATTCTAATATTTTATTACATATTTTTTGTAGATGTCTTGTTTTGGTGAGCATAAGTAAATGGAATACAAAATAGTGTCTATCGTTATATAACAAGTTCTTTAGGAGGTATGTTTCCTATTATAAATAATTATCGGTTTTGAAATATGTTTATCATTACTATCTATGTTTGTATTTTATCCTTATTCACCCCACTTTTTTTCTTTTCAGTAGCGGAGAGGATACTCCTTCTTTAGGAGGTATGTTTCCTATTATAAATAATTATCGGTTTTGAAATATGCTTATCATTACTATCTATGTTTGTATTTTAACCTTGTTCACCCCACATTTTTTCTTTTCAGCAGAGGAGAGAACAATGCAATAGAAATAATGTGCAAGGAGGGAGTTTCCAAGTTTTTGTTTGTTGTTGTCTACATATTTTGTTTTTGTAGAGTTTGAGAGTGACCATGCTTTGTGTTGTACTCGTTTTCTCATTTTTTGTAGTTTGGTCTTGGTTTTTTTTGTAGGGAGAGAAAATGAAAGAAAGGAGATGGAGGATATTGTTCATAAATGAAGGTGAATCACCTTAACTATACACAATGCACTTCACTTACAATTATCTTTTCCTCATTCGTGACTCTATTTGCTTGCATTTCAATTTATTATATGTGCTATATGTGGTCTCAAATCAATTTATATTGATTTTCTTTGTGTAGTGAACGACTACAATTCTATAGTCTATGAAGGTCAAGTGGCGAAAAGACCTTAGAGATTCAACAAACGCATCGCAAACAATTGGTGAGCCATATTTTTTCCCAACATAATAATATTGTGCTTTAATCCATCTTAATATATGTTGTTTGCGCGATGATTTATCCTTTTGTCATGGCTTCAAGGTAGTATGATCTTGTTAATGGGTGTGAGGTTTGAGATTTTTTTAAAAGTTTGATACAAAATAAATAGAAAAGTTATTCCTGGGTTCACATTTTCAGGGCTTATTGTTCATGGTTGTTGTTGCTATAACATTAGTGAAGAGCGAGTAGGTATGTGTATGATTAAGTTATCTATTTATATATTTTTTATTCAATTTCTCTTGTGGTTTATTCATGATTTCATATACAAAATTACTTTGTGCAGTAAGTGACTACAATCAGTGTCTGGGATGGTCGGGTGGAGAAGATACTTTAAGCAATGTTAATGCAGCATAGAGGATGGGTGAGTCGTAGGTTTCCAATAAAATAGTATTTTTATTATTTCTTGCACTACTATTTTTCCTTCGAGCATGGTTCTTGGGTTGTATTACTCAATTAGTTCATTGACATATACATGACATGGTATCTTTAAATTTGCATTTTATTTGCTCCACATGACACAGACACCCCCACAGTGCATGTCCTATAGTAGAGGTGGGTAATGTTGAGCAAGCAACCATACCGACCCTTCAACCAATCAACCATCGTGCTAACATACAACACTATCACCTTGTGGACCCTATGGTATGAAAGCATTGTCTGTATTATTCCTAGTAGATGTACATCTACTTTAGAAAATTAATATTTTTTTGTGATATAGCATGGAATATAACTAGACTCGAAGTTGCAAGCCAAGTCCATGCCTCCAAACTCTCTAGTTTAATTTTTATTAGAAATTTAATATTTTATTGTGTATTTATTGCAGAATACGTGTCTAGTGAGCATGAACACATGAAATACAAAATGGCCTCTCTTTTTATATGACAAACTTAAAGAGAGGTGTGTTTCCTGTTATGAATAATTATTGGTTTTGAAATATGCTTACCATTACTGACTGTGTGTGTTTTAACCTTATTCAGTGACTTCTTTTCCTTCTAGCGGAGGAGGGCACGTTACAGGAGAGGTGATGTGCAGAGAGGATGTTTGCATTTTTTTTGGTTCTTATTTGCATGTTTTGTTTTGTTGAGTTTGAGCATGGCCATGCTTTGTGTTGTAATTGTTTTTCTTTGTTTCATTTTTTTTTCTCGTTTTTTATACTTCTATCTTGGTTTCGTCTATTGGGTTTGTTGTACTCGTTTTCCTTTTTTTTTTGGTTCATGTTCTTTGTAATTCTGTCTCGGTTTCATTTGTTGGGTGTGGAAAAGGAAACGAAGGAAGAAAACAAGAAAAGTCGAGGTTATTGGTCATAAATGAGGGTGAGTCCACATACCTATATGCAATGCGCTTCAATTAAAAGTTTTTTTTGCTAATTTGTGGCTCCATTTGTTTGCTATTCAATTTATTATATGCTTTATCTATGCTGTCAGAATCAACTATATTGATCTTCTTTATGTAGTGAAGAGCTACAATTGTACAATCTACAAAGGTGAAGTGGTGAAGATGCCTTAGACATTCTACAAATGTGGTAGAGGATGGGCGAGACATTCTACAAATTGTAAGTGATTTATTCTATTCGCTTCTATAATATTACCCAAGGGAGGGTAGGTATGTGTATGTTTAATACATCGCTTTGTGTATTTGGTGTTAAATCTCATGGTTTATTCATAATCTCATATATAATATTACTTTGTGTAGTGAGTGACTACAATTGTAGTGTCTTGGAGGGTCGAGGGGAGAAGATAGGCAATGTAGATACAGTGCAAAGGATGGGTGAGTGATGTTGTTTTCCAACAAAATATTGTTTTTATTTTTGTTTACTTGAAGTTTTCTCATTCTAGTTTGGTTCTCGGGTAGTACCACTTACTTAGTGGTTTGACATATACATCAAATGGTATGTTTAAATTTATGTGATTTCTTGCTCCACATCACATAGACACCCCCACACAATGTGCCGCAGAGATTAGGATGTTGATTTTCCATGGCACTAGAGTATCTAGGTTAGGGTCTTTGAATCTATGACACGACCAACTCAAATGCCACAACAAACTACTTTGCACAGTGGAATAAATACAACAATAAATCAACATGTACATAAATAGGCAACTTTTTACCAATTTTCAACAACCCAATTTCGTTATATTAACAAATTGTAGTACAACTGTCTAGGCCTCCCCTACCAAGGATCATGCCCCTCATACAATCACTGATACAGGAAATGCAAACTAGTGCTTGATTTCAGTCCTTCATTAACCATCTACCGTGGACAATACAACACTTCACCTACTCGTTGATGTAGCGTTGCACAACTTCATCTGCCTCTATCAATGAATCTTGCTCCTTTAAGTCATTGAACATGGCTCACCAACTTCCCTCTAGCTCATCATTAGTCCATCAAACGAATCAACACATAGGGTCTTCTTGTGAGTTGTTTACAACTCCTAGACTGCACACTGCTTCTATTAAGCTCTTTGGGACCTCTTTCCATTATTGCCTTCTTGTATTGCTCCAACAAAGATCTTAGGGCATGGAGGGCTACCCATTATGACTGTCAAAAATATTTCTCCAACAATAAACTTAGTGATGATTCATAAGCCTACTTGGTTGCCCTTATTTCTCCAAGAACCAAACCCCTAGTCTTCTCAAAGTCTGCCCTTCTTATAGTTGTCAAAGTTGTTCTTGTAAAAAAGATCTAGGGTTGTAAGGACATCTTCTGCGCCCCTCCAAACAATCCTTTAGACGCCATTCAAACTCTGTCCAAACTAGGAAAACCATCTACTAGCAAACAACATCAATAAGAATTGACAAATGTACCTTGTTCTACAACCTCCTGTTGCTCGCCTTGACCTCAACTTTTTTGCAATTTCTGAGCTTTGGTTAGGGCACATGTCAGACCTAAATTCTGATCCAAAACTTGTGTTTTCCCTCACTTCAGGCGTCTTCTTACTGTGTTGTCCCTTGCTATGATCTCAGCCTAGGTTAGGCATCCTAATAGGCCTCTCTGTCCTCCCCAAAAGATATGTTCTCGACCTTCAATCAACCCAGAGAACTAGCGGCTTGAAACACAGAGAAAACCCTCAAATATGAATGAAATTGACCCAAAATTCACCTCTTAGCCCTCGGTTTGTTGCCGATCAATCTTGGCCCTCAAAACAATTTCAAGAAGACACAAAAATGCTCCTTATCCACTTTGTTTGAGCTTCGTCTGATCTGCGGCTAGCTCGTAGGTATATTCTTTGATATGTTGCTCATTGGATGTTTGAAATGAGGTCTCTCCTCTCACATACTTATATTTTTCGCTTAGGGTGACTTCTAGCCCTTAAAGAAGGGTCTTTTTAACTAAGGCCGACTTGATCTTTAAGACAATTCACCCACTCATAACATATACAAATTCATTTCGCTAAATGACAAGGGCTCTTTCAGTGGTTGAAGCGACCCCTTTCTCCTCTAAGTGTGCTCTATCATGTCCAAGTGCAAAGCCATTAAATATCCTCATGGATTCACACCCACAACTTTGGGTGCAAAGCCCACTGCTTGTGTACTCTTGCCCACAAAGCCCATGTGGGTCCAAATCCTCAACAACCCTCTACCCTAGCGTCTGGAGTACCCCCCAAGCTACAAATGTCAACACTCCTCCTTAGCGAGGGAGGTACTTCTAACACTAGGAAGTTACTCGTCACCATCTACAGAACCCGAAGATCTGAAACTTCCATAGGGTCACTCCCTCTTAAGCTAGACTACTTCTGAGTCTACATGGTCTCCACTGGCTCATACTGCTATTGATCTCGTGTCCTACAAGGTCTGTCCGTGCTATGGTCAA
This sequence comes from Pinus taeda, assembly GCA_000404065.3. Taxonomy (NCBI): domain Eukaryota; kingdom Viridiplantae; phylum Streptophyta; class Pinopsida; order Pinales; family Pinaceae; genus Pinus; species Pinus taeda. The sequence continues at coordinate 45,948 of APFE030726580.1, read as the reverse complement.
ACACGGGCCACCATCACTACAACTCAATCCTGCACTCATACTCCCAGGTCAAACACAACACGTGCACATCCCTCCAATATTGGATATGCAACATCACAATCCGATGAAGAAAGTAGCTTGCCACCATCCTGTCTATCATGTGAAGCAAACTTGTCCATGCCAATCTCATATATGCTAAAGCAATCCTCAAGTTGTCCCAACGATCCAGCGCAAGTCAAAGGAAGTCCATGATCAACAACTTGCCATACAACAAACTGTTGTTCACCAGGTTCACTACCGATCCACGAGAAAACTCCAAGCCAGTCTCATTGCCAAGCTAGTCAAGACCACACCTCCATGTCTTCAACTGAATCCTCTGCACCATGATCTAGACAATTTCACCTCTCTAAGTTGCTTCGTGGTGCGAACTCTGATTCACTGAATCTTGCTCCTTTAGGGCACTAAACAAGACTCACCAAATGCCCTTTAGTTGATCATTAGTCCATCATTGAATCAACACAAAGTGTCTTATTTTGAGTTGTTCACAACTTCTTTTATGGGCAATTCCTAAATTGCCCACTACTGCTCATCTCTTTTGGACTTCTTTGGAATATTGCCTTCTTGTGCTGCTCCAACGAAGACAATCTTAGGGCATGGAGGGTTGACCAATCTGACTGTTGAAAGTCCTCCAACAATCAACTTAGGGATGATTCATAAGCCTACTTGGTTGCCCTTATTTCTCCAAGAACCAAACCCCTAGGCTTCTCAAAGTCTGCCCTTCTTATAATAGTCGAATTCCTTGTCAAACTGATCTAAGGTTCCAAGGACACCTTCTACCCTTCAAACTGTCCTCCAAATGGCCTTCAAACTTTGACCAAACAAGGACAACCATCCACTAGCAACAACATTAATACAAGAAGACGAACATACCTTGTTCTACAACCTCCTGCTGCTCCCGTTCACCTCGGCTTTTGTTCATTTTGTATTTTCTGAGTTGTGGTTAGGGCACACGTCAGCCCTAAATTCCTCTCCAAACCTTGTGTTTTCCCTCACTTCAGGCCTCTTCTAACTATGTTATCCCCGACTGTGATTGCTGCCTACGTTAGGCCTCTTACTAGGCCTCTCGGCCTTCCCTAATATATATGTCATTCACCTACAATCAACCTAAAGAACTTGCGGCCTGAAATACATAGAAAAACCTCCTCAAATGTCCATAAAATCTTGTCATAATTCGTCACTTAGCCCTCGTCTTGTTGACTATCAATATCGTCCCTAAAACAGTCTCAAGAAGACACAAAAATGCTCCTTCTCTACTTCCCTTGAGCTCCTTCTGATCTGCAACTAGTTCAGAGGTATATTCTTTGATGTGTTGCTCCTTGGATGGGTGGAATGATGTCTCTCCTCTCACATATTTATATCTTTCTCTTAGGCTAACATCTAGCCTTTCTTGAATGGTCTCTTTAACAAAGTCAGACTTGATCTTTAAGACATTTCACCCACTCAAAACATATAAAAAATCATTTCTCCACAATGAAAAGGACTCTCTTGGTGGTTGAAGAAACCCTTTTCTCCTTTCAGAGTGCTCTATCATGTCCAAGTGCCAAGTCATCAAATCTCTTCATGGATTCACAACCACAATTTTGGGTGCGAATCGCACAGCTTGGGTACTCTTGCCCACAAAGTCCATGCGTGTCCAAATCCTCCACAACCTTGTACCTTAGGGTTTGGAGTACCTCCCAAGCTACAAATCCCAACAAAGGATGGTTAGGTTGAGCAAGCAAGCATACATACCCTTCAATAAATCAACCATTGTGCTAATAGACAACACTATTTCCCTGTGGCCCCTAGGATTTTAGGTGTTCAATATGTTTAAATATGCTTAAATCCCTTTACAAAAAGAATTGTTTCTCTTGTGGCAACATTAATTGCATTATTCCTAGTAGAATTACTTCTAATTTAGAAAATTTATATATTTCGCGATTTAGCATGGAATATAAATGGAGTGTACTTAAGTTGGATGACAAATTCCTTCCTTCAATTCTCTAGTTTAACTTTTATTAGAATGCTAATAGTTTATTGTGTGTCCATTTCAGATGGCTGATTCCAGTGAGCATGGATATGTGAAATACAATATGGATTATCCCCCTTTATATAACAAAACTCAAAGAAATGTATGTTTCACATTATGATTGATTATTACATTCAACTCCCTAATATAATTTTTATAATGATTCTAATATTTTATTACATATTTTTTGTAGATGGCTTGTTTTGGTGAGCAGAAGTAAATGGAATACAAAATAGTGTCTATCGTTATATAACAAGTTCTTTAGGAGGTATGTTTCCTATTATAAATAATTATCGATTTTGAAATATGCTTATCATTACTATTTATGTTTGTATTTTAACCTTATTCACCCCACTTTTTTTCTTTTCAGTAGAGGAGAGGATATTGCTTCTTTAGGAGGTATGTTTCCTATTATAAATAATTATCGGTTTTGAAATATGCTTATCAATACTATCTATGTTTGTATTTTAACCTTATTCACCCCACTTTTTTTCTTTTCAGCAGAGGAGAGGACACTGCAATAGAAAGAATGTGCAAGGGGGGAGTTTCCATGTTTTTGTTTGTTGTTGTCTAGATATTTTGTTTTTGTAGAGTTTGAGAGTGACCATGCCTTGTGTTGTACTTGTTTTCTCATTTCTTGTAGTTTGGTGTTGGTTTTGTTTGTAGGGAGAGAAAATGAAAGAAATGAGATGGAGGTTATCCTTCATAAATGAAGGTGGATCACCTTAACTATATGCAATGCACTTCACTCACAATTATCTTTTCCTCATTTGTGACTCTATTTGCTTGCTTTTCTATTTATTATATGTGTTATATGCAGTCTCAACACAATTTATATTGATTTCCTTTGTGTAGTGAACGACTACAATTCTATAGTCTATGAAGGTCAAGTGGCGAAAAGACCTTAGAGATTCTACAAATGCATCACAAACGATTGGTGAGCCATATTTTTTTCCAACATAATAATATTGTGCTTTAATGCACTGTAATATATGTTGTTTGCATGATGATTTATCCTTTTGTCATGGCTTCAAGGTAGTATGATCTTATGAATGGGTGTGAGGTTTGAGATTTTTTGAAAAGTTTGATACAAAATAAAGAGAAAAGTTATACTTAGGTTCACATTTTCAGGGCTTATTGTTCATGGTTTTTGTTCCTATAACATTAGTGAAGAGCGAGTAGGTATGTGTATGATTAAGTTAGTTTTCTGTATATTTTTTATTCAATTTCTCTTATGGTTTATTCATGATTTTATATACAAAATTACTTTATGCAATAAGTGACTACAATCGTAGTGTCTGGGATGGTCGAGTGGAGAAGATACTTTAGGCAATGCTAATGCAACATAGAGGATGGGTGAGTAGTAGTTTTCCAATAAAGGATGGGTGAGTAGTAGTTTTCCAATAAAATAGTATTTTTATTATTTCTTTGCACTACTATTTCTCCTTCGAGCTTGGTTCTTGGGTTGTATTACTCAATTAGTTGATTGACATATACATGACATGGTATATTTAAATTTGCATTTTATTTGCTCCACATGACACAGACACCCCCATAGTGCGTGCCCTATAGTAGAGGTGGGTAATGTTGAGGAAACAACCATACCGACCCTTCAACAATTCAACTATCGTGCAAACATACAACACTATTGCCTTGTGGAGCCTATGGTATGAAAGCATTGTTTGTATTATTCCTAGTAGATGTACATCTACTTCAGAAAATTAATATTTTTTGTGATAATTTATATTCTTTTGTGATATAGCCTAAAGTATAACTGGACTCAAAGTTGCAAGCCAACTTCATGCCTCTAAACTCTCTAGTTTAATTTTTATTAGAAATTTAATATTTTATTGTGTATTTATTGCATAATACCTGTCCAGTGAGCATGAACACATGAAATACAAAATGGCCTCTCTTTTATATAAGAAACTCAAAGAGAGGTGTGTTTCTTATTATGATTAATAATTGCATTCATCTCTAGTTTAATTTATATAACAATTCTAAGATCTTATTTTGTATCTTCTGTAGATGACTTGTTCTGATCAGCACGAGAAAGTGGAATACAAAAGAGAGTGTCATAAAACAAACTCTAGGGAAGGTTTTTTTCCTGTTATGAATAATTATTGGTTTTGAAATATGCTTACCACTACTGACTGTGTGTGTTTTAACCTTATTCAGTCAATTCTTTTCCTTCTAGCGGAGGAGGGCACGTGACAGGAGAGGTGATGTGGAGAGGGGATGTCTGCATTTCTTTTTGTTCTTATTTGCATGTTTTGTTTTGTTGAGTTTGAGCATGGCCATGCTTTGAATTGTAATTGTTTTTCTTTGTTTCATCTTTCTTTTCTTTTGTTTTTTGTTTTTTTTTAATTTTCTCGTTTTTTGTACTTCTATCTTGGTTTCGTTTATTGGGTTTGTTGTACTCATTTTCCTTTTTTTTTGGTTCATGTTCTTTGTAATTCTGTCTCGGTTTCATTTGTTGGGTGTGGAAAAGGAAACGATGGAAGCAAAGAAGAAAAGTCGAGGTTATTGTTCGTAAATGAGGGTGAGTCAACATACTTATATGCAATGCGCTTCAATTAAAAGTATATTTTGCTAATTTGTGGCTCCATTTGTTCGATGTTCAATTTATTATATGCTTTATCTATGCTCTCAGAATCAACTATATTGATCTTCTTTATGTAGTGAAGAGCTACAATTGTACAATCTACAAAGGTGAAGTGGTGAAGATGCCTTAGACATTCTACAAATGTGGTAGAGGATGGGCGAGACATTCTACAAATTGTAAGTGATTTATTCTATTCGCTTCTATAATATTACCCAAGGGAGGGCAGGTATGTGTATGTTTAATACAACGCTTTGTGTATTTCGCATTAAATCTCATGGTTTATTCATGATCTCATATATAATATTACTTTGTGTAGTGAGTGACTAAAATTGTAGTGTCTTGGAGGGTCGAGGGGAGAAGATAGGCAATGTAGATGCAACGCAAATGATGGGTGAGTGTTGGTTTTTTCCAACAAAATATTATTTTTATTGTTTGTTTACTTGAAGATTTCTCCTTCTAGCGTGGTTCTCGGGTAGTACCACTTAGTTAGTGGTTTGACATATGCATCAAGTGGTATGTTTAAATTTATGTGATTTCTTGCTCCACATCACACGGACACCCCCACACAATGTGCCCTAGAGATGAGGATGTTGATTTTCCATTGCACTAGAGTATCTAGGATAGGGTCTTTGAATCTATGACACGATCAACTCAAATGCCACAACAAACTAGTTTGAACACTGGAATAAATACGACAATAAATCAACCTGTACATAAATAGGCAACTTTTTACCATTTTTCAACAACCCAACTTCGTTGTATTAACAAATTGTAGTACAACTATCTAGGCCTCCTCTACCAAGGATCATGCCCCTCATACAATCACTGATACAGGAAATGCAAACCAGGGCTTGATTTCAGTCCTTTATTAACCATCTATCATGGACAAAACAACAGTTCACCTACTTGCTAATGTAGCGTTGGACAACCTCATCTGCCTCTATCAATGAATCTTGCTCCTTTAAGTCATTGAACATGGCTCACCAACTTCCCTCTAGCTCATCATTAGTCCATCAAACGAATCAACACATAGGGTCTTCTTGTGAGTTGTTTACAACTCCTAGACTGCACACTGCTTCTATTAAGCTCTTTGGGACCTCTTTCCATTATTGCCTTCTTGTATTGCTCCAACAAAGATCTTAGGGCATGGAGGGCTACCCATTATGACTCTCAAAAATATTTCTCCAACAATCAACTTAGTGATGATTCATAAGCCTACTTGGTTGCCCTTATTTCTCCAAGAACCAAACCCCTAAGTTTCTCAAAGTCTGCCCTTCTTATAGTTGTCAAAGTTCTTCTTGTCAAAAAGATCTAGGGTTGTAAGGACACCTTCTGCTCCACTCCAAACAATCCTTTCGATGCCATTCAAACTATGTCTAAACTAGGAAAACCATCTACTAGCAAACAACATCAATAAGAACTGACAGACATACCTTGTTCTACAACCTCCAACTGCTCGCCTTGACCTCCACTTTTTTGCAATTTTTGAGCTTTGGTTAGGGCACATGTCAGACCTAAATTCTGATCCAAAACTTGTGTTTTCCCTCACTTCAGGCGTCTTCTAACTGTGGTGTCCCTTCCTGTGATTTTGGCCTAGGTTAGGCGTCCTAATAGGCCTCTCTTCCTTCCCCAAAAGATATGTTCTTGACCTTCAATCAACCCAGAGAACTAGCGGCCTGAAACATAGAGAAAACCCTCAAATATGAACGAAATCTGACCAAAATTCACCTCTTACCCCTCAGTTTGTTGCCTATCAATCTTGCCCCTCAAAACAGTTTCATGAAGACACAAAAATGCTCCTTATCCACTTTGTTTGAGCTCCGTCTGATCTGCGGCTAGCTCAAAGGTATATTGTTTGATATGTCGCTCATTGGATGTGTGAAATGAGGTCTCTCCTCTCACATACTTATATTTTTCGCTTAGGGTGACTTCTAGCCCTTAAAGAAGGTTCTCTTTAACTAAGGCTGACTTTATCTTTAAGACAATTCACCCACTCATAACATATAAAAATCTAAGTCACCTGACAAGGGGATTCGGTACACGTAGGATTCGAGATTTGTGGTGTTGGATTGGGACACGTTGACCCCCTGGAACAGGACACGTAGGATTCGTTATATATTATTTTTTTAACATATATATATATATATTAAAAATTAGAATATTTCTTACACAAATTTTAATTAATGATACAAATTTATTGATTCAAATATAGATCTTCATCTATAGCTATTAGCATGCATAGTACATACGAAATTCAAATACATGTCAATCTATTATCTATTTCTTATGCTTGACCCTCTTACCACCACGAGAAATGTCTAATTTTTTAGTCTTGTTGGGAAATCAAGATCTTTGTCCTTAATATCACCCTCTAAGCATTAATATCCAGAGGTATCTTTGTCATTACCTTTGTATCTGTATAGGGATCTTTGTTATTAATATCACCCTTTCAGCATTAACATAAGATAGAACAAGCATAACATGTCAAGTCAAGATTTTGTTTGAGTGATGCGTACATTTTTAGGAGGGTCATGATACAACAGTTTAACAACCAATGTCACTAACATCAAGGTACATAGAGGGATTGGTGCTCTTGATTAAATATGAGTTCCATACCCTAATACATGACAAAATTCATCGGAAACATTGCAATCCCTTAATCCTAAAATCTTGAAAAACTGATAAGTCTGCTGGATTTTGAATGAAATCTAAAATTCTATTTTCTCCATATGTAATCCAATGAGGCTGGAACCACTTTCAAACATCCTGAGTCATTTCATGGTAATGTTAAAAATTTAAGTAAAAGGATGAAAATGAAGATTAAGGAGAATGTCACTTTTACTTTCAGAATTTAACATTACCATGAATAGCATATCAATACTAGGGCCTAGACTTGATCATTAAGTTGCCAAAATGCTTGCCAAATGAAAATATGTGTGGCTGTAATGACCAAATGCGGCTTTTTCATACCCGCGCAGGTCACTTTTGCCGCCTAACGAGTCTTGGAAAATAGGACACGTTGCCAAAATCGTGACACGCAGTCGGATTCGACGTGTCAAAATAGGACACGACGTGTCATTGGATTTGGACACGAATCAGGGCAGAATCGTGTCGGACACGCTGGATTCGGGATTTGAGGGGCCTCTAGGACGAATTCGGTTATCTAGATAAAAATTCATTTCTCTATAATGACAAGGGCTCTTCTGGTGGTTGAAGCAACGACTTTCTCCACTAAGTGTGCTCTATCATGTCCAAGTGTAAAGCCCTTAAATATCCTCATGGATTCTCACCCACAACATTGGGTGCAAAGCCCACCGCTTGGGTACTCTTGCCCACAAAGCCCATGTAGGTCCAAATCCTCAACAACCCTGACCCTAGAGTCTGGAGTACCCCCAAAGCTACAAATCTCAACACTCCTCCTTAGCGAGGGAGGTACTCCCAACACTAGGAAGTTACTCGTCACCATCTACAGAATCCAAAGATCTGAAATTTCCATAGGGTCACTCCCTCTCAAGCTAGACTCCTTCTGAGTCTACATGGTCTCCACTAGATCATACTGTTATTGATCTCGTGTCCTACAAGGTCTGTCCGAGCTACGGTCAAACAAGAGCCACCATCACTACAACTCAATCCTGAACTCATACTCCCAGGTCAAACACAACACGTGCACATCCCTCCAATATCGGATATGCAACATCAAGATCCAATGAAGAAATTAGCCTGCCACCATCCTGTCTATCACACGAAGCAATCTTGTCCATGCCAATCTCATATATACTAAATTAATACTCGAGTTGTCCCAACGATCCATGGCAAGTCAAAGGATGTCCATGATCAACAACTTTCCATACAACAAATTGTTGTTCACCAGGTTCACTACCAATCCACGAGAACTCCAAGCCAATCTCATTGCCAAGCTAGTCAAGACCACTCCTCCATGTCTTCAACTGAATCCTCTGCCCCATGGTCTAGACAATCTCAGCTCTCTCTAACTTGTTTCATGGTGCGAACTCTGATTCACTAAATCTTGATCCTTTAGGGCACTAAACACGACTCACCAAATTCCCTTTAGTTGATCATTAGTCCATCATTGAATCAACACAAAGTGTCTTATTGTGAGTTATTCACAACTTTATTTATGGACAATTTCTAAACTGCCCACTGCTACTCATCTCTTTGGGACTTCTTTGGAATATTGCCTTCCTGTGCTGCTCCAACAAAGACAATCTTAGGGCATGGAGGGTTGCCCACTCTGATTGTTAAAAGTCCTCCAACAATCAACTTAGGTATGATTCATAAGCCTACATGGTTGCCCTTATTTCTCCAAGAACCAAACCCCTAGGCTTCTCAAAGACTGCCCTTCTTATAACAGCTGAACTCCATGTCAAACTGATCTAGGGTTCCAAGGATACCTTCTTCTACCCTTCAAATTGTCCTCCAGATGGCCTTCAAAGTTTGACCAAACAAGGACAACCGTCCACTAGCAACAACACTAATACAAGAGCACAAACATACCTTGTTTTGCAACCTCCTGCTGCTCCAGTTCACGTCGGATTTTGTGCATTTTGTATTTTCTGAGTTGCGGTTAGGGCACACGCCAGCCCTAAATTCCTCTCCAAACCTTGTGTTTTCCCTCACTGTAGGCCTCTTCTAACTATGTTATCCCCGGCTGTGATTGTTGCCTACGTTAGGCCTCTTACTACGCCTCTTTGCCTTCCCTAATATATGTCATTCACTTGCAATCAACCCATAGAACTTGCGGCCTGAAATACAAAGAAAAACCTCCTCAAATGGCCACAAAATCTTCCCATAATTCTCCACTTAGCCCTCTTGTTGTTGCCTATCAATATCGTCCCTAAAACAGTCTCAAGAAGACAGAAAAATGCTCCTTCTTTACTTCCCTTCAACTCCTTCTGATCTGCAACTAGTTCAGAGGTATATTCTTTGTTGTATTGCTCCTTGGATGGGTGGAATGATGTCTCTCCCCTCACATCCTTATATCTTTCTCTTAGGCTAACATCTAGCCTTTCTTGAATGGTCTCTTTAACAAAGTCAGACTTGATCTTTAAGACATTTCACCCACTCAAAACATATAAAAAATCATTTCTCCACAATGACAAGGACTCTCTTGGTGGTTGAAGAAACCCTTTTCTCCTTTCAGAGTGCTCTATCATGTCCAAGTGCCAAGTCATCAAATCTCTTCATGGACTCACAACCGCAATTTTGGGTGTCAAATGCACAGCTTGGGTACTCTTGCCCACAAAGTCCATGTGTGTCCAAATCCTCCACAACCTTGTACCTTAGGGTTTGGAGTATCTCCCAAGCTACAAATCTCAACAAAGGATGGTAAGTTTGAGCAAGCAAGCATACATACCCTTCAACAAATCAACCATTGTGCTAATAGACGACACTATTGCCCTGTGGCCCCTATAACAAAACTCAAAGACATGTATGTTTCATATTATGATTGATTATTACATTCAACTCCCTAATATAATTTTTATAATGATTCTAATATTTTATTACATATTTTTTGTAGATGGCTTGTTTTGGTGAGCAGAAGTAAATGGAATACAAAATAGTGTCTATCGTTATATAACAAGTTCTTTAGGAGGTATGTTTCCTATTATAAATAATTATCGGTTTTGAAATATGCTTATCATTACTATCTATGTTTCTATTTTAACCTTATTCACCCCACTTTTTTTCTTTTCAGTAAAGGAGAGGATATTGCTTCTTTAGGAGGTATGTTTCCTATCATAAATAATTATCGGTTTTGAAATATGCTTAGCATTAGTATCTATGTTTGTATTTTAACTTTATTTACCCCAATTTTTTTCTTTTCAGCAGAGGAGAGGACACTGCAATAGAAATGATGTGCAAGGGGGGAGTTTCCAAGTTTTTGTTTGTTGTTGTCTACATATTTTGTTTTTGTAGAGTTTGAGAGTGACCATGCCTTGTGTTGTACTTGTTTTCTCATTTCATGTAGTTTGGTGTTGGTTTTGTTTGTAGGGAGAGAAAATGAAAGAAATGAGATGGAGGTTATCTTTCATAAATGAAGGTGGATCACCTTAACTATATGCAATGCACTTCACTCACAATTATCTCTTCCTCATTTGTGACTCTATTTGCTTGCTTTTCAATTTATTATATGCGTTATATGCTATCTCAACTCAATTTATATTGATTTTCTTTGTGTAGTGAACGACTACAGTTCTATAGTCTATGAAGGTCAAGTGGCGAAAAGACCTTAGAGATTCTACAAACACATCGCAAACAATTGGTGAGCCATATTTTTTTCCAACATAGTAATATTTTGCTTTAATGCATTGTAATATATGTCGTCTGCACGATGATTTATCCTTTTGTCATGGCTTCAAGGTAGTATGATCTTGTTAATGGGTGCGAGGTTTGAGATTTTTTGAAAAGTTTGATACAAAATAAAGAGAAAAGTTGTACCTGGGTTCACATTTTCAGGGCTTATTGTTCATGGTTGTTGTTCCTATAACATTAGTGAAGAGCGAGTAGGTATGTGTATGATTAAGTTATCTCTCTATATATTTTTTATTCAATTTCTCTTGTGGTTTATTCATGATTTCATATACAAAATTACTTTGTGCAGTAAGTGACTACAATCATAGTGTCTGGGATGGTCGAGTGGAGAAGATACTTTAAGCAATGTTAATGCAGCATAGAGGATGGGTGAGTCGTAGTTTTCCCATAAAATAGTATTTTTATTATTTCTTTGCACTACTATTTCTCCTTTGAGCATGTTTCTTGGGTTGTATTACTCAATTATTTGATTGACATATACATGACATTGTATATTTAAATTTGCATTTTATATGCTCCACATGACACAGACTCCCCCATAGTGCGTGCGCTATAGTAGAGGTGGGCAATGTTGAACAAACAACTGTACCGACCCTTCTACAATTCAACCATCGTGCTAACATACAACACTATTGCCTTGTGGACCCTATGGTATGAACGCATTGTTTGTATTATTCCTAGTAGATGTACATCTACTTTAGAAAATTAATATTTTTTGTGATAATTTATATTTTTTTGTGATATAGCCTCGAATATAACTGGACTCAAATTTGCAAGCCAGGTTCATGCCTCCAATCTCTCTAGTTTAACTTTTATTAGAAATTTAATATTTTATTGTGTATTTATTGTAGAATACTTGTCCAATGAGCATGAACACATGAAATACAAAATGGCCTCTCTTTTTATATAACAAACTCAAAGAGAGGTGTGTTTCTTATTATGATTAATAATTGCATTCAAATCTCTAGTTTAATTTATATAACAATTCAAAGATCTTATTTTGTATCTTCTATATATGACTTGTTTTGATCAGCACGAGAAGGTGGAATACAAAAGAGAGTGTCATGGTTATAAAACAAACTCTAGGGAAGGTTTGTTTCCTGTTATGAATAATTATTGGTTTTGAAATATGCTTACCATCACTGACTGTGTGTGTTTTAACCTTATTCAGTGACTTCTTTTACTTCTAGCAGAGGAGGGCACGTTACAGGAGAGGTGATGTGCAGAGGGGATGTTTGCATTTTTTTTGTTCTTATTTGCATGTTTTGTTTTGTTGAGTTTGAGCATGGCCATGCTTTGTGTTGTAATTGTTTTTCTTTGTTTCATCTTTCTTTATCTTTTTTTTTTTTAATTATTTTTTAATTTTTAATTTTTTTTTTCTCGTTTTTTGTACTTCTATCTTGGTTTCATTTATTGGGTTTGTTGTACTCATTTTCCTTTTTTTGGTTCATGTTGTTTGTAATTCTGTCTCGGTTTCATTTGTTGGGTGTGGAAAAGGAAACGAAGGAAGCAAACAAGAAAAGTCGAGGTTATTGTTCGTAAATGAGGGTGAGTCAACATACCTATATGCAATGCGCTTCAATTAAAAGTATATTTTGCTAATTTGTGGCTCCATTTGTTTGCTATTCAATTTATTATATGCTTTATCTATGCTCCAGAATCAACTATATTGATCTTAAGTATGGGGGATTACGCAGTGCATTATATTAGATATCATTTTGGGATTCAACTGCGTTAAGTAAGTCATTCACGTATGACCATTTCCATGAGAGGTAATCGTAACTGACTAATTTCTCATGATTTTTGAATAGTTCACTTAGCACTCATTGATCGGGTGATGCTCACAGGGGTGAAGAAGTGGGATTGAAACTAGTGAAATGTGGAGAACGAATCACATAGCATCAATCATCACTTCCGGGGCTTGCACCCGGTAACCAGGACTTCCCAGGAGGTCACCCATCCCAGAACTCCTCTTGCTCAAGCGCGCTTAACTGTGGAGTTTTTCCCACAATCAAGCCCACTTAGCTTGCTACCCCATTTGCAAAACCTTAGCAAGTATTGTGCCTCATGAACCATTCAGTAGAGATCCCTTGACTCTTTTTGAATTTAAGTATGGGGGTTTACGTAGTGCATTATACTAGATATCATTCTTGGGATTCAACTTAGTTAAGTAAGTCATTCACGTATGACCATTTTCATGAGAGGGTAGTCGTAACTGACTAATTTCTCATGATTTTTGAATAGTTCACTTAGCACTCATTGCATCGGGTGATGCTCACAAGGGTGAGGAAGTGGGATTGAAACTAGTGAAATGTGGAGAACGAATCACATAGCATCAATCATCACTTCCGGGGCTTGCACCCGGTAACCAGGACTTCCCAGGAGGTCACCCATCCCAGAACTCCTCTGGCTCAAACGCGCTTAACTGTGGAGTTTTTCCCACAATCAAGCCCACTTAGCTTGCTACCCCATTTGCAAAACCTTAGCAAGTATTGTGCCTCATGAACCATTCAAGTAGAGATCCCTTGATTCTTTTTGAATTTAAGTATGGGGGTTTACGCAGTGCATTATATTAGATATCATTTTGGGATTCAACTGCATTAAGTAAGTCATTCACGTATGACCATTTCCATGAGAGGTAGTCGTAACTGACTAATTCTCATGATTTTTGAATAGTTCACTTAGCACTCATTGCATCGGGTGATGCTCACAGGGGTGAAGAAGTGGGATTGAAACTAGTGAAATGTGGAGAACGAATCACATAGCATCAATAATCACTTCCGGGGCTTGCACCCGGTAACCAGGACTTCCCAGGAGGTCACCCATCCCAGAACTCCTCTGGCTCAAGCACGCTTAACTGTGGAGTTTTTCCCACAATCAAGCCCACTTAGCTTTCTACCCCATTTGCAAAACCTTAGCAAGTATTATGTCTCATGAACCATTCAAGTAGAGATCCCTTGACTCTTTTTGAATTTAAGTATGGGGGATTACGCAGTGCATTATATTAGATATCATTTTGGGATTCAACTGCGTTAAGTAAGTCATTCACGTATGAACATTTCCATGAGAGGTAATCGTAACTGACTAATTTCTCATGATCTTCTTTATGTAGTGAAGAGCTACAATTGTACAATCTACAAAGGTGAAGAGGTGAAGATGCCTTAGACATTCTACAAATGTGGTAGAGGATTGGCGAGACATTCTACAAATTGTAAGTGATTTATTCTATTTGCTTCTAAAATATTACCCAAGGGAGGGCAGGTATGTGTATGTTTAATACATGGCTTTATGTGTTTGGTATTAAATTTATTGGTTTATTCATGATCTCATATATAATATTACTTTGTGTAGTGAGTGACTACAATTGTAGCGTCTTGGAGGGTCGAGGGGAGAAGATAGGCAATGTAGATGCAGTGCAAAGGATGGGTGAGTGATGTTGTTTTCCAACAAAATATTGTTTTTATTTTTGTTTACTTGATGTTTTCTCGTTCTAGTGTGGTTCTCGGGTAGTACCACTTAGTTAGTGGTTTGACATATACATCAAATGGTATGTTTAAATTTATGTGATTTATTGCCCCACATCACATAGACACCCCCACACAATGTGCTGTAGAGATCAGGATGTTGATTTTCCATGGCATCTAGGTTAGGGTCTTTGAATCTATGACACGACCAACTCAAATGCCACAACAAACTACTTTGCACAGTGGAATAAATACAACAATAAATCAACATGTACATTAATAGGCAACTTTTTACCATTTTTCAACAACCCAATTTCGTTATATTAACAAATTGTAGTACAACTGTCTAGGCCTCCCCTACCAAGGATCATGCCCCTCATACAATCACTGATACAGGAAATGCAAACTAGTGCTTGATTTCAGTCCTTCATTAACCATCTACCGTGGACAATACAACACTTCACCTACTCGTTGATGTAGCGTTGCACAACTTCATCTGCCTCTATCAATGAATCTTGCTCCTTTAAGTCATTGAACATGGCTCACCAACTGCCCTCTAGCTCATCATTAGTCCATCAAACGAATCAACACATAGGGTCTTCTTGTGAGTTGTTTACAACTCCTAGACTGCACACTGCTTCTATTAAGCTCTTTGGGACCTCTTTCCATTATTGCCTTCTTGTATTGCTCCAACAAAGATCTTAGGGCATGGAGGGCTACCCATTATGACTGTCAAAAATATTTCTCCAACAATAAACTTAGTGATGATTCATAAGCCTACTTGGTTGCCCTTATTTCTCCAAGAACCAAACCCCTAGTCTTCTCAAAGTCTGCCCTTCTTATAGTTGTCAAAGTTGTTCTTGTAAAAAAGATCTAGGGTTGTAAGGACATCTTCTGCGCCCCTCCAAACAATCCTTTAGACGCCATTCAAACTCTGTCCAAACTAGGAAAACCATCTACTAGCAAACAACATCAATAAGAATTGACAAATGTACCTTGTTCTACAACCTCCTGTTGCTCGCCTTGACCTCAACTTTTTTGCAATTTCTGAGCTTTGGTTAGGGCACATGTCAGACCTAAATTCTGATCCAAAACTTGTGTTTTCCCTCACTTCAGGCGTCTTCTTACTGTGTTGTCCCTTGCTATGATCTCAGCCTAGGTTAGGCATCCTAATAGGCCTCTCTGTCCTCCCCAAAAGATATGTTCTCGACCTTCAATCAACCCAGAGAACTAGCGGCTTGAAACACAGAGAAAACCCTCAAATATGAATGAAATTGACCCAAAATTCACCTCTTAGCCCTCGGTTTGTTGCCGATCAATCTTGGCCCTCAAAACAATTTCAAGAAGACACAAAAATGCTCCTTATCCACTTTGTTTGAGCTTCGTCTGATCTGCGGCTAGCTCGTAGGTATATTCTTTGATATGTTGCTCATTGGATGTTTGAAATGAGGTCTCTCCTCTCACATACTTATATTTTTCGCTTAGGGTGACTTCTAGCCCTTAAAGAAGGGTCTTTTTAACTAAGGCCGACTTGATCTTTAAGACAATTCACCCACTCATAACATATACAAATTCATTTCGCTAAATGACAAGGGCTCTTTCAGTGGTTGAAGCGACCCCTTTCTCCTCTAAGTGTGCTCTATCATGTCCAAGTGCAAAGCCATTAAATATCCTCATGGATTCACACCCACAACTTTGGGTGCAAAGCCCACTGCTTGTGTACTCTTGCCCACAAAGCCCATGTGGGTCCAAATCCTCAACAACCCTCTACCCTAGCGTCTGGAGTACCCCCCAAGCTACAAATGTCAACACTCCTCCTTAGCGAGGGAGGTACTTCTAACACTAGGAAGTTACTCGTCACCATCTACAGAACCCGAAGATCTGAAACTTCCATAGGGTCACTCCCTCTTAAGCTAGACTACTTCTGAGTCTACATGGTCTCCACTGGCTCATACTGCTATTGATCTCGTGTCCTACAAGGTCTGTCCGTGCTATGGTCAAACACGGGCCACCATCACTACAACTCAATCCTGCACTCATACTCCCAGGTCAAACACAACACGTGCACATCCCTCCAATATTGGATATGCAACATCACAATCCGATGAAGAAAGTAGCTTGCCACCATCCTGTCTATCATGTGAAGCAAACTTGTCCATGCCAATCTCATATATGCTAAAGCAATCCTCAAGTTGTCCCAACGATCCAGCGCAAGTCAAAGGAAGTCCATGATCAACAACTTGCCATACAACAAACTGTTGTTCACCAGGTTCACTACCGATCCACGAGAAAACTCCAAGCCAGTCTCATTGCCAAGCTAGTCAAGACCACACCTCCATGTCTTCAACTGAATCCTCTGCACCATGATCTAGACAATTTCACCTCTCTAAGTTGCTTCGTGGTGCGAACTCTGATTCACTGAATCTTGCTCCTTTAGGGCACTAAACAAGACTCACCAAATGCCCTTTAGTTGATCATTAGTCCATCATTGAATCAACACAAAGTGTCTTATTTTGAGTTGTTCACAACTTCTTTTATGGGCAATTCCTAAATTGCCCACTACTGCTCATCTCTTTTGGACTTCTTTGGAATATTGCCTTCTTGTGCTGCTCCAACGAAGACAATCTTAGGGCATGGAGGGTTGACCAATCTGACTGTTGAAAGTCCTCCAACAATCAACTTAGGGATGATTCATAAGCCTACTTGGTTGCCCTTATTTCTCCAAGAACCAAACCCCTAGGCTTCTCAAAGTCTGCCCTTCTTATAATAGTCGAATTCCTTGTCAAACTGATCTAAGGTTCCAAGGACACCTTCTACCCTTCAAACTGTCCTCCAAATGGCCTTCAAACTTTGACCAAACAAGGACAACCATCCACTAGCAACAACATTAATACAAGAAGACGAACATACCTTGTTCTACAACCTCCTGCTGCTCCCGTTCACCTCGGCTTTTGTTCATTTTGTATTTTCTGAGTTGTGGTTAGGGCACACGTCAGCCCTAAATTCCTCTCCAAACCTTGTGTTTTCCCTCACTTCAGGCCTCTTCTAACTATGTTATCCCCGACTGTGATTGCTGCCTACGTTAGGCCTCTTACTAGGCCTCTCGGCCTTCCCTAATATATATGTCATTCACCTACAATCAACCTAAAGAACTTGCGGCCTGAAATACATAGAAAAACCTCCTCAAATGTCCATAAAATCTTGTCATAATTCGTCACTTAGCCCTCGTCTTGTTGACTATCAATATCGTCCCTAAAACAGTCTCAAGAAGACACAAAAATGCTCCTTCTCTACTTCCCTTGAGCTCCTTCTGATCTGCAACTAGTTCAGAGGTATATTCTTTGATGTGTTGCTCCTTGGATGGGTGGAATGATGTCTCTCCTCTCACATATTTATATCTTTCTTTTAGGCTAACATCTATCCTTTCTTGAATGGTCTCTTTAACAAAGTCAGACTTGATCTTTAAGACATTTCACCCACTCAAAACATATAAAAAATCATTTCTCCACAATGAAAAGGACTCTCTTGGTGGTTGAAGAAACCCTTTTCTCCTTTCAGAGTGCTCTATCATGTCCAAGTGCCAAGTCATCAAATCTCTTCATGGATTCACAACCACAATTTTGGGTGCGAAAGGCACAGCTTGGGTACTCTTGCCCACAAAGTCCATGTGTGTCCAAATCCTCCACAACCTTGTACCTTAGGGTTTGGAGTACCTCCCAAGCTACAAATCCCAACAAAGGATGGTTAGGTTGAGCAAGCAAGCATACATACCCTTCAACAAATCAACCATTGTGCTAATAGAAAACACTATTTCCCTGTGGCCTCTAGGATTTTAGGTGTTCAATATGTTTAAATATGCTTAAATCCCTTTACAAAAAGAATTGTTTCTCTTGTGGCAACATTAATTGCATTATTCCTAGTAGAATTACTTCTAATTTAGAAAATTTATATATTTCGCGATTTAGCATGGAATATAAATGGAGTGTACTTAAGTTGGATGACAAATTCCTTCCTTCAATTCTCTAGTTTAACTTTTATTAGAATGCTAATAGTTTATTGTGTATCCATTTCAGATGGTTGATTCCAGTGAGCATGGATATGTGAAATACAATATGGATTATACCCCTTTATATAACAAAACTCAAAGAAATGTATGTTTCACATTATGATTGATTATTACATTCAACTCCCTAATATAATTTTTATAATGATTCTAATATTTTATTACATATTTTTTGTAGATGGCTTGTTTTGGTGAGCAGAAGTAAATGGAATACAAAATAGTGTCTATCGTTATATAACAAGTTCTTTAGGAGGTATGTTTCCTATTATAAATAATTATCGATTTTGAAATATGCTTATCATTACTATTTATGTTTGTATTTTAACCTTATTCACCCCACTTTTTTTCTTTTCAGTAGAGGAGAGGATATTGCTTCTTTAGGAGGTATGTTTCCTATTATAAATAATTATCGGTTTTGAAATATGCTTATCAATACTATCTATGTTTGTATTTTAACCTTATTCACCCCACTTTTTTTCTTTTCAGCAGAGGAGAGGACACTGCAATAGAAAGAATGTGCAAGGGGGGAGTTTCCATGTTTTTGTTTGTTGTTGTCTAGATATTTTGTTTTTGTAGAGTTTGAGAGTGACCATGCCTTGTGTTGTACTTGTTTTCTCATTTCTTGTAGTTTGGTGTTGGTTTTGTTTGTAGGGAGAGAAAATGAAAGAAATGAGATGGAGGTTATCGTTCATAAATAAAGGTGGATCACCTTAACTATATGCAATGCACTTCACTCACAATTATCTTTTCCTCATTTGTGACTCTATTTGCTTGCTTTTCAATTTATTATATGTGTTATATGCAGTCTCAACTCAATTTATATTGATTTTCTTTGTGTAGTGAACGACTACAATTCTATAGTCTATGAAGGTCAAGTGGCGAAAAGACCTTAGAGATTCTACAAATGCATCGCAAACGATTGGTGAGCCATATTTTTTTCCAACATAATAATATTGTGCTTTAATGCACTGTAATATACGTATATGTCGTTTGCAGGATGATTTATCCTTTTGTCATGGCTTCAAGGTAGTATGATCTTGTTAATGGGTGTGAGGTTTGAGATTTTTTGAAAAGTTTGATACAAAATAAAGAGAAAAGTTATACCTGGGTTCACATTTTCAGGGCTTATTGTTCATGGTTGTTGTTCCTATAACATTAGTGAAGAGCGAGTAGGTATGTGTATGATTAAGTTAGTTTTCTGTATATTTTTTATTCAATTTCTCTTATGGTTTATTCATGATTTTATATACAAAATTACTTTGTGCAATAAGTGACTACAATCGTAGTGTCTGGGATGGTCGAGTGGAGAAGATACTTTAGGCAATGCTAATGCAACATAGAGGATGGGTGAGTAGTAGTTTTCCAATAAAATAGAAATTTTATTATTTCTTTGCACTACTATTTCTCCTTCGAGCATGGTTCTTGGGTTGTATTACTCAATTAGTTGATTGACATATACATGACATGGTATATTTAAATTTGCATTTTATTTGCTCCACATGACACAGACACCCCCACAGTGCGTGCCCTATAGTAGAGGTGGGTAATGTTGAGCAAACAACTATACCGACCTTTCAACAATTCAACCATCGTGCAAACATACAACACTATCGCCTTGTGGACCCGATGGTATGAAAGCATTGTTTGTATTATTCCTAGTAGATGTACATCTACTTTAGAAAATTAATATTTTTTGTGATAATTTATATTCTTTTGTGATATAGCCTAGAGTATAACTGGACTCAAAGTTGCAAGCCAAGTTCATGCCTCCAAACTCTCTAGTTTAACTTTTATTAGAAATTTAATATTTTATTGTGTATTTATTGCAGAATACCTGTCCAATGAGCATGAACACATGAAATACAAAATGGCCTCTCTTTTTATATAACAAACTCAAAGAGAGGTGTGTTTCTTATTATGATTAATAATTGCATTCAAATATCTAGTTTAATTTATATAACAATTCTAAGATCTTATTTTGTATCTTCTGTAGATGACTTGTTCTGATCAGCACGAGAAAGTGGAATACAAAAGAGAGTGTCATTGTAATAAAACAAACTCTAGGGAAGGTTTGTTTCCTGTTATGAATAATTATTGGTTTTGAAATATGCTTACCACTACTGACTGTGTGTGTTTTAACCTTATTCAGTGAATTCTTTTCCTTCTAGCAGAGGAGGGCATGTGACAGGAGAGGTGATGTGGAGAGGCGATGTCTGCATTTCTTTTTGTTCTTATTTGCATGTTTTTTTTGTTGAGTTTGAGCATGGCCATTCTTTGAATTGTAATTGTTTTTCTTTGTTTCATCTTTCTTTTCTTTTTTTTTTTTTTGTTTTTTGTTTTTTTTTTAAATTTTCTCGTTTTTTGTACTTCTATCTTGGTTTTGTTTATTGGGTTTGTTGTACTCATTTTCCTTTTTTTTTGTTGATGTTCTTTGTAATTCTGTCTCGGTTTCATTTGTTGGGTGTGGAAAAGGAAACGATGGAAGCAAAGAAGAAAAGTCGAGGTTATTGTTCGTAAATGAGGGTGAGTCAACATACCTCTATGCAATGCGCTTCAATTAAAAGTATATTTTGCTAATTTGTGGCTCCATTTGTTCGATGTTTAATTTATTATATGCTTTATCTATGCTCTAAGAATCAACTATATTGATCTTCTTTATGTAGTGAAGAGCTACAATTGTACAATCTACAAAGGTGAAGTGGTGAAGATGCCTTAGACATTCTACAAATGTCGTAGAGTATGGGCGAGACATTCTACAAATTGTAAGTGATTTATTCTATTCGCTTCTATAATATTACCCAAGGGAAGGCAGGTATGTGTATGTTTAATACAACGCTTTGTGTATTTTGTATTAAATCTCATGGTTTATTATGATCTCATATATAATATTACTTTGTGTAGTGAGTGACTAAAATTGTAGTGTCTTGGAGGGTCGAGGGGAGAAGATAGGCAATGTAGATGCAACGCAAAGGATGGGTGAGTGTTGCTGTTTTCCAACAAAATATTGTTTTTATTGTTTGTTTACTTGAAGATTTCTCCTTCTATCGTGGTTCTCGGGTAGTACCACTTAGTTAGTGGTTTGACATATACATCAAATGGTATGTTTAAATTTATGTGATTTCTTGCTCCACATCAGACGGACACCCCCACACAATGTGCCCTAGAGATGAGGATGTTGATTTTCCATTGCACTAGAGTATCTAGGATAGGGTCTTTGAATCTATGACACGACCAACTCAAATGCCACAATAAACTAGTTTGCACACTGGAATAAATCCGACAATAAATCAACATGTACATAAATAGGCAACTTTTTACCATTTTTCAACAACCCAACTTCGTTGTATTAACAAATTGTAGTACAACTATCTAGGCCTCCTCTACCAAGGACATGCTGGATTCGGGATTCGAGGGGCCTCTAGGACGAATTCGGTTATCTAGATAAAAATTCATTTCTCTATAATGACAAGGGCTCTTTTGGTGGTTGAAGCAACAACTTTCTCCGCTAAGTGTGCTCTATCATGTCCAAGTGTAAAGCCCTTAAATATCCTCATGGATTCACACCCACAACATTGGGTGCAAAGCCCACCGCTTGGGTACTCTTGCCCACAAAGCCCATGTGGGTCCAAATCCTCAACAACCCTGTACCCTAGAGTCTGGAGTACCCCAAAAGCTACAAATCTCAACGCTCCTCCTTAGCGAGGGAGGTACTTCCAACACTAGGAAGTTACTCGTCACCATCTACAGAATCCAAAGATCTGAAACTTCCATAGGGTCACTCCCTCTTAAGCTAGACTCCTTCTGAGTCTACATGGTCTCCACTAGCTCATATTGTTATTGATCTCGTGTCCTACAAGGTCTCTCCGAGCTACGGTCAAACAAGAGCCACCATCACTACACCTCAATCCTGCACTCATACTCCCAGGTCAAACAGAACACGTGCACATCCCTCCAATATCGGATATGCAACATCAAGATCCAATGAAGAAACTAGCCTGCCACCATCCTGTCTATCACACGAAGCAATCTTGTCCATGCCAATCTCATATATACTAAATCAATACTCGAGTTGTCCCAACGATCCATGGCAAGTCAAAGGATGTCCATGATGAACAACTTGCCATACAACAAACTGTTGTTCACCAGGTTCACTACCAATCCACGAGAACTCCAAGCCAATCTCATTTCCAAGCTAGTCAAGACCACACCTCCATGTCTTCAGCTGAATCCTCTGCCCCATGATCTAGACAATCTCAGCTCTCTCTAAGTTGCTTCATGGTGCGAACTCTGATTCACTGAATCTTGATCCTTTAGGGCACTAAACACGACTCACCAAATGCCCTTTAGTTGATCATTAGTCCATCATTGAATCAACACAAAGTGTCTTATTGTGAGTTATTCACAACTTTATTTATGGACAATTCCTAAACTACCCACTGCTACTCCTCATCTCTTTGGGACTTCTTTGGAATATTGCCTTCCTGTGCTGCTCCAACAAAGACAATCTTAGGGCATGGAGGGTTGCCCACTCTGACTGTTAAAAGTCCTCCAACAATCAACTTAGGGATGATTCATAAGCCTAAATGGTTGCCCTTATTTCTCCAAGAACCAAACCCCTAGGCTTCTCAAAGACTGCCCTTCTTATAGCAGTCGAATTCCATGTCAAACTGATCTAGGGTTCCAAGGACACCTTCTTCTACCCTTCAAAGTGTCCTCCAGATGGCCTTCAAACTTTGACCAAACAAGGACAACCATCCACTAGCAACAACACTAATACAAGAGCACAAACATACCTTGTTTTGCAACCTCCTGCTGCTCCAGTTCACGTCGGCTTCTGTGCATTTTGTATTTTCTGAGTTGTGGTTAGGGCACACGTCAGCCCTAAATTCCTCTCCAAACCTTGTGATTTCCCTCACTTTAGGCCTCTTCTAACTATGTTATCCCCGGTTGTGATTGTTGCCTACGTTAGGCCTCTTACTACACCTCTCTGCCTTCCCTAATATATGTCATTCACTTGCAATCAACCCATAGAACTTGCGGCCTGAAATACAGAGAAAAACCTCCTCAAATGGCCACAAAATCTTCCCATAATTCTCCACTTAGCCCTCTTGTTGTTGCCTATCAATATCGTCCCTAAAACAATCTCAAGAAGACAGAAAAATGCTCCTTCTTTACTTCCCTTCAGCTCCTTCTGATCTGCAACTAGTTCAGAGGTATATTCTTTGATGTATTGCTCCTTGGATGGGTGGAATGATGTCTCTCCCCTCACATCCTTATATCTTTCTCTTAGGCTAACATCTAGCCTTTCTTGAATGGTCTCTTTAACAAAGTCAGACTTGATCTTTAAGACATTTCACCCACTCAAAACATATAAAAAATCATTTCTCCACAATGACAAGGACTCTCTTGGTGGTTGAAGAAACCCTTTTCTCCTTTCAGAGTGCTCTATCATGTCCAAGTGCCAAGTCATCAAATCTCTTCATGGACTCACAACCGCAATTTTGGGTG
Organism: Pinus taeda; assembly: GCA_000404065.3. Lineage (NCBI taxonomy): Eukaryota > Viridiplantae > Streptophyta > Pinopsida > Pinales > Pinaceae > Pinus > Pinus taeda. Next base: position 21,928 of record APFE030726580.1, on the reverse strand, counting down.
TGAAATGAACAACTTGGGTACTCTTGCCCACAAAGTCCATGTGTGTCCAAATCCTCCACAACCTTGTACCTTAGGGTTTGGAGTATCTCCCAAGCTAAAAGTCTCAACAAAAGATGGTAAGGTTGAGCAAGCAAGCATACATACCCTTCAACAAATCAACCATTGTGCTAATAGACGACACTATTGCCCTGTGGCCCCTAGGATTTTAGGTGTTCAATATGTTTAAATATGCTTAAATCCCTTTACAAAAAGAATTACTTCTCTTATGACAACATTAAGTGCATTATTCCTAGTAGAATTACTTCTAATTTAAAAAATTTATATATTTTGCGATATAGCATGGATTATAAATGGAATTTAATTTTTTTATATATTTTGTGTATCCATTTCAGATGGGTGATTCCAGTGAGCAGGGATATGTGAAATACACTATGGATTATCCCCCTTTCTATAACAAAACTCAAAGACATGTATGTTTCATATTATGATTGATTATTACATTCAACTCCCTAATATAATTTTTATAATGATTCTAATATTTTATTACATATTTTTTGTAGATGGCTTGTTTTGGTGAGCAGAAGTAAATGGAATACAAAATATTGTCTATCGTTATATAACAAGTTCTTTAGGAGGTATGTTTCCTATTATAAATAATTATCGGTTTTGAAATATGCTTATCATTACTATCTATGTTTCTATTTTAACCTTATTCACCCCACTTTTTTTCTTTTCAGTAGAGGAGAGGATATTGCTTCTTTAGGAGGTATGTTTCCTATCATAAATAATTATCGGTTTTGAAATATGCTTATCATTACTATCTATGTTTGTATTTTAACCTTATTCACCCCAATTTTTTTCTTTTCAGCAGAGGAGAGGACACTGCAATAGAAATGATGTGCAAGGGGGGAGTTTCCAAGTTTTTGTTTGTTGTTGTCTACATATTTTGTTTTTGTAGAGTTTGAGAGTGACCATGCCTTGTGTTGTACTTGTTTTCTCATTTCTTGTAGTTTGGTGTTGGTTTTGTTTGTAGGGAGAGAAAATGAAAGAAATGAGATGGAAGTTATCCTTCATAAATGAAGGTGGATCACCTTAACTATATGCAATGCACTTCACTCACAATTATCTTTTCCTCATTTGTGACTCTATTTGCTTGTTTTTAAATTTATTATATGTGTTATATGCTATCTCAACTCAATTTATATTGATTTTCTTTGTGTAGTGAACGACTACAGTTCTATAGTCTATGAAGGTCAAGTGGTGAAAAGACCTTAGAGATTCTACAAACGCATCGCAAACAATTGGTGAGCCATATTTTTTTCCAACATAGTAATATTTTGCTTTAATGCATTGTAATATATGTCGTTTGCACGATGATTTATCCTTTTGTCATGGCTTCAAGGTAGTATGATCTTGTTAATGGGTGCGAGGTTTGAGATTTTTTGAAAAGTTTGATACAAAATAAAGAGAAAAGTTGTACCTGGGTTCACATTTTCAGGGCTTATTGTTCATGGTTGTTGTTCCTATAACATTAGTGAAGAGCGAGTAGGTATGTGTATGATTAAGTTATCTCTCTGTATATTTTTTATTGAATTTCTCTTGTGGTTTATTCATGATTTCATATACAAAATTACTTTGTGCAGTAAGTGACTACAATCATAGTGTCTGGGATGGTCGAGTGCAGAAGATACTTTAAGCAATGTTAATGCAGCATAGAGGATGGGTGAGTCGTAGTTTTCCCATAAAATAGTATTTTTATTATTTCTTTGCACTAATATTTCTCCTTTGAGCATGGTCCTTGGGTTGTATTACTCAATTATTTGATTGACATATACATGACATGGTATATTTAAATTTGCATTTTATTTGTTCCACATGACACAGACTCCCCCACAGTGCGTGCGCTATAGTAGAGGTGGGCAATGTTGAACAAACAACCGTACCGACCCTTCAACAATTCAACCATCGTGCTAACATACAACACTATTGCCTTGTGGACCCTATGGTATGAAAGCATTGTTTGTATTATTCCTAGTAGATGTACATCTACTTTAGAAAATTAATATTTTTTGTGATAATTTATATTTTTTTGTGATATAGCCTGGAATATAACTGGACTCAAATTTGCAAGCCAGGTTCATGCCTCCAATCTCTTTAGTCTAACTTTTATTAGAAATTTAATATTTTATTGTGTATTTATTGTAGAATACTTGTCCAATGAGCATGAACACATGAAATACAAAATGGCCTCTCTTTTTATATAACAAACTCAAAGAGGTGTTTCTTATTATGATTAATAATTGCATTCAAATCTCTAGTTTAATTTATATAACAATTCAAAGATCTTATTTTGTATCTTCTATATATGACTTGTTTTGATCAGCACGAGAAGGTGGAATACAAAAGAGTGTCATTGTTATAAAACAAACTTTAGGGAAGGTTTGTTTCCTATTATGAATAATTATTCGTTTTGAAATATGCTTACCATTACTGACTGTGTGTGTTTTAACCTTATTCAGTGACTTCTTTTCCTTCTAGCAGAGGAGGGCACATTACAGGAGAGGTGATGTGCAGAGGGGATGTTTGCATATTTTTTGTTCTTATTTGCATGTTTTGTTTTGTTGAGTTTGAGCATGGCCATGCTTTGTGTTGTAATTGTTTTTCTTTGTTTCATCTTTTTTTTTTTTTTAATTATTTTTTTCTTTTTCTCGTTTTTTGTACCTCTATCTTGGTTTCGTTTATTGGGTTTGTTGTACTCATTTTTCTTTTTTTGGTTCATGTTCTTTGTAATTCTGTCTCGGTTTCATTTGTTGGGTGTGGAAAAGGAAACGAAGGAAGCAAACAAGAGAAGTCGAGGTTATTGTTCGTAAATGAGGGTGAGTCAACATACCTATATGCAATGCGCTTCAATTAAAAGTATATTTTGCTAATTCGTGGCTCCATTTGTTTGCTATTCAACTTATTATATGCTTTATCTATGCTCCAGAATCAACTATATTGATCTTCTTTATGTAGTGAAGAGCTACAATTGTACAATCTACAAAGGTGAAGAGGTGAAGATGCCTTAGACATTCTACAAATGTGGTAGAGGATGGGCGAGACATTCTACAAATTGTAAGTGATTTATTCTATTTGCTTCTAAAATATTACCCAAGGGAGGGCAGGTATGTGTATGTTTAATACATGGCTTTGTGTGTTTGGTATTAAATTTCTTGGTTTATTCATGATCTCATATATAATATTACTTTGTGTAGTGAGTGACTACAATTGTAGCGTCTTGGAGGGTCGAGGGGAGAAGATAGGCAATGTAGATGCAGTGCAAAGGATGGGTGAGTGATGTTGTTTTCCAACAAAATATTGTTTTTATTTTTGTTTACTTGAAGTTTTCTCGTTCTAGTGTGGTTCTCAGGTAGTACCACTTAGTTAGTGGTTTGACATATACATCAAATGGTATGTTTAAATTTATGTGATTTATTGCCCCACATCACATAGACACCCCCACACAATGTGCCGTAGAGATCAAGATGTTGATTTTCCATGGCACTAGAGTATCTAGGTTAGGGTCTTTGAATCTATGACACGACCAACTCAAATGCCACAGCAAAATACTTTGCACAGTGGAATAAATACAACAATAAATCAACATGTACATAAATAGGAAACTTTTTACCATTTTTCAACAACCCAACTTCGTTATATTAACAAATTGTAGTACAACTGTCTAGGCCTCCCCTACCAAGGATCAAGCCCCTCATACAATCACTGATACAGGAAATGCAAACTAGTGCTTGATTTCAGTCCTTCATTAACCATCTACTGTGGACAATACAACACTTCACCTACTCGCTGATGTAGCGTTGCACAACTTCATCTGCCTCTATCAATGAATCTTGCTCCTTTAAGTCATTGAACATGGCTCACCAACTGCCCTCTAGCTCATCATTAGTCCATCAAACGAATCAACACATAGGGTCTTCTTGTGAGTTGTTTACAACTCCTAGACTGCACACTGCTTCTATTAAGCTCTTTGGGACCTCTTTCCATTATTGCCTTCTTGTATTGCTCCAACAAAGATCTTAGGGCATGGAGGGCTACCCATTATGACTGTCAAAAATATTTCTCCAACAATAAACTTAGTGATGATTCATAAGCCTACTTGGTTGCCCTTATTTCTCCAAGAACCAAACCCCTAGTCTTCTCAAAGTCTGCCCTTCTTATAGTTGTCAAAGTTGTTCTTGTAAAAAAGATCTAGGGTTGTAAGGACATCTTCTGCGCCCCTCCAAACAATCCTTTAGACGCCATTCAAACTCTGTCCAAACTAGGAAAACCATCTACTAGCAAACAACATCAATAAGAATTGACAAATGTACCTTGTTCTACAACCTCCTGTTGCTCGCCTTGACCTCAACTTTTTTGCAATTTCTGAGCTTTGGTTAGGGCACATGTCAGACCTAAATTCTGATCCAAAACTTGTGTTTTCCCTCACTTCAGGCGTCTTCTTACTGTGGTGTCCCTTGCTATGATCTCAGCCTAGGTTAGGCATCCTAATAGGCCTCTCTGTCCTCCCCAAAAGATATGTTCTCGACCTTCAATCAACCCAGAGAACTAGCGGCTTGAAACACAGAGAAAACCCTCAAATATGAATGAAATTGACCCAAAATTCACCTCTTAGCCCTCGGTTTGTTGCCTATCAATCTTGGCCCTCAAAACAATTTCAAGAAGACACAAAAATGCTCCTTATCCACTTTGTTTGAGCTTCGTCTGATCTGCGGCTAGCTCAGAGGTATATTCTTTGATATGTTGCTCATTGGATGTTTGAAATGAGGTCTCTCCTCTCACATACTTATATTTTTCGCTTAGGGTGACTTCTAGCCCTTAAAGAAGGGTCTCTTTAACTAAGACCGACTTGATCTTTAAGACAATTCACCCACTCATAACATATACAAATTCATTTCGCTACAATGACAAGGGCTCTTTCAGTGGTTGAAGCGACCCCTTTCTCCTCTAAGTGTGCTCTATCATGTCCAAGTGCAAAGCCATTAAATATCCTCATGGATTCACACCCACAACTTTGGGTGCAAAGCCCACTGCTTGGGTACTCTTGCCCACAAAGCCCATGTGGGTCCAAATCCTCAAAAACCCTCTACCCTAGAGTCTGGAGTACCCCCCAAGCTACAAATGTCAAGACTCCTCCTTAGCGAGGGAGGTACTTCTAACACTAGGAAGTTACTCGTCACCATCTACAGAACCCGAAGATCTGAAACTTCCATAGGGTCACTCCCTCTTAAGCTAGACTCCTTCTGAGTCTACATGGTCTCCACTGGCTCATACTGCTATTGATCTCGTGTCCTACAAGGTCTGTCTGTGCTATGGTCAAACATGGGCCACCATCACTACAACTCAATCCTGCACTCATACTCCCAGGTCAAACACAACACGTGCACATCCCTCCAATATCGGATATGCAACATCACAATCCGATGAAGAAACTAGCTTGCCACCATCCTGTCTATCACGCGAAGCAAACTTGTCCATGCCAATCTCATATATGCTAAAGCAATCCTCGATTTGTCCCAACGATCCAGGGCAAATCAAAGGAAGTCCATGATCAACAACTTGCCATACAACAGTCTCAAGAAGACATAAAAATGCTCCTTCTCTACTTCCCTTCAGCTCCTTCTGATCTGCAACTAGTTCAGAGGTATATTCTTTGATGTGTTGCTCCTTGGATGGGTGGAATGATGTCTCTCCCCTCACATATTTATATCTTTCTCTTAGGCTAACATCTAGCCTTTCTTGAATGGTCTCTTTAACAAAGTCAGACTTGATCTTTAAGACATTTCACCCACTCAAAACATATAAAAAATCATTTCTCCACAATCAAAAGGACTCTCTTGGTGGTTGAAGAAACCCTTTTCTCCTTTTAGAGTGCTCTATCATGTCCAAGTGCCAAGTCATCAAATCTCTTCACCACAATTTTGGGTGTGAATCGCACAGCTTGGGTACTCTTGCCCACAAAGTCCATGTGTGTCCAAATCCTCCACAACCTTGTACCTTAGGGTTTGGAGTACCTCCCAAGCTACAAATCCCAACAAAGGATGGTTAGGTTGAGCAAGCAAGCATACATACCCTTCAACAAATCAACCATTGTGCTAATAGACAACACTATTTCCCTGTGGCCCCTAGGATTTTAGGTGTTCAATATGTTTAAATATGCTTAAATCCCTTTACAAAAAGAATTGTTTCTCTTTTGACAACATTAATTGCATTATTCCTAGTAGAGTTACTTCTAATTTAGAAAATTTATATATTTCGCGATTTAGCATGGAATATAAATGGAGTGTACTTAAGTTGGATGACAAATTCCTGCCTTCAATTCTCTAGTTTAACTTTGATTAGAATGCTAATAGTTTATTGTGTATCCATTTCAGATGGCTGATTCCAGTGAGCATGGATATGTGAAATACAATATGGATTATCCCCCTTTATATAACAAAACTCAAAGAAATGTATGTTTCATATTATGATTGATTATTACATTCAACTCCTTAATATAATTTTTATAATGATTCTAATATTTTATTACATATTTTTTGTAGATGGCTTGTTTTGGTGAGCAGAAGTAAATGGAATACAAAATATTGTCAATCGTTATATAACAAGTTCTTTAGGAGTTATGTTTCCTATTATAAATAATTATCGATTTTGAAATATGCTTATCATTACTATTTATATTTGTATTTTTAACCTTATTCACCCCACTTTTTTTCCTTTCAGTAGAGGAGAGGATATTCCTTTTTTAGGAGGTATTTTTCCTATTATAAATAATTATCGGTTTTGAAATATGCTTATCAATACTATCTATGTTTGTATTTTAACCTTATCCACCCCACTTTTTTTCTTTTCAGCAGAGGAGAGGACACTGCAATAGAAAGAATGTGCAAGGGGAGTTTCCAAGTTTTTGTTTGTTGTTGTCTACATATTTTGTTTTTGTAGAGTTTGAGAGTGACCATGCCTTGTGTTGTACTTGTTTTCTCATTTCTTGTAGTTTGGTGTTGGTTTTGTTTGTAGGGAGAGAAAATGAAAGAAATAAGATGGAGGTTATCGTTCATAAATGAAGGTGGATCACCTTAACTATATGCAATGCACTTCACTCACAATTATCTTTTGCTCATTTGTTACTCTATTTGCTTGCTTTTCAATTTATTATATGTGTTATATGCAGTCTCAACACAATTTATATTGATTTTCTTTGTGTAGTGAACGACTACAATTCTATAGTCTATGAAGGTCAAGTGGCGAAAAGACCTTAGAGATTCTACAAATGCATCGCAAACGATTGGTGAGCCATATTTTTTTCCAACATAATAATATTGTGCTTTAATGCACTGTAATATATGTTGTTTGCACGATGATTTATCCTTTTGTCATGGCTTCAAGGTAGTATGATCTTATTAATGGGTATGAGGTTTGAGATTTTTTGAAAAGTTTGACACAAAATAAAGAGAAAAGTTATACTTAGGTTCAAATTTTCAGGGCTTATTGTTCATCGTTGTTGTTCCTATAACATTAGTGAAGAGCGAGTAGGTATGTGTATGATTAAGTTTGTTTTCTGTATATTTTTTATTCAATTTCTCAAATGGTTTATTCATGATTTTATATACAAAATTACTTTGTGCAATAAGTGACTACAATCGTAGTGTCTGGGATGGTCGAGTGGAGAAGATACTTTAGGCAATGCTAATGCAACATAGAGGATGGGTGAGTAGTAGTTTTCCAATAAAATAGTATTTTTATTATTTCTTTGCACTACTATTTCTCCTTCGTGCATGGTTCTTGGGTTGTGTTACTCAATTAGTTGATTGACATATACATGACATGGTATATTTAAATTTGCATTTTATTTGCTCGACATGACATAGACACCCCCACAGTGCGTGCCCTATAGTAGAGGTGGGTAATGTTGAGCAAACAACCATACCGACCCTTCAACAATTCAACCATCGTGCAAACATACAACACTATCGCCTTGTGGACCCTATGGTATGAAAGCATTGTTTGTATTATTCCTAGTAGATGTACATCTACTTTAGAAAATTAATATTTTTTGTGATAATTTATATTCTTTTGTGATATAGCCTAGAGTATAACTGGACTCAAAGTTGCAAGCCAAGTTCATGCCTCCAAACTCTCTAGTTTAACTTTTATTAGAAATTTAATATTTTATTGTGTATTTATTGCAGAATACCTGTCCAATGAGCATGAACACATGAAATACAAAATGGCCTCTCTTTTTATATAACAGACTCAAAGAGAGGTGTGTTTCTTATTATGATTAATAATTGCATTCAAATCTCTAGTTTAATTTATATAACAATTCTAAGATCTTATTTTGTATCTTCTGTAGATGACTTGTTCTGATCAGCACGAGAAAGTGGAATACAAAAGAGAGTGTCATTGTAATAAAACAAACTCTAGGGAATGTTTGTTTCCTGTTATGAATAATTATTGGTTTTGAAATATGCTTACCACTACTGACTGTGTGTGTTTTAACCTTATTTAGTGAATTCTTTTCCTTCTAGCGGAGGAGGGCATGTGACAGGAGAGGTGATGTGGAGAGGGGATGTCTGCATTTCTTTTTGTTCTTATTTGCATGTTTTGTTTTGTTGAGTTTGAGCATGGCCATGCTTTGAATTGTAATTGTTTTTCTTTGTTTCAACTTTCTTTTTCTTTTCTTTTTTTAAAATTTTCTCGTTTTTTGTACTTCTATCTTGGTTTCGTTTATTGGGTTTGTTGTACTCATTTTCCTTTTTTTTTGTTTCATGTTCTTTGTAATTCTATCTCGGTTTCATTTGTTGGGTGTGGAAAAGGAAACGATGGAAGCAAAGAAGAAAAGTCGAGGTTATTGTTCGTAAATGAGGGTGAGTCAACATACCTATATGCAATGCGCTTCAATTAAAAGTATATTTTCCTAATTTGTGGCTCCATTTGTTTGCTATTCAATTTATTATATGCTTTATCTATGCTCTAAGAATCAACTATATTGATCTTCTTTATGTAGTGAAGATTAACAATTGTACAATCTACAAAGGTGAAGTGGTGAAGATGCCTTAGACATTTTACAAATGTGGTAGAGGATGGGTGAGACATTCTACAAATTGTAAGCGATTTATTCTATTTGCTTCTGTAATATTACTCAAGGGAGGGCAGGTATGTGTATGTTTAATACATGGCTTTGTGTATTTGGTATTAAATTTCTTGGTTTATTCATGATCTCATATATAATATTACTTTGTGTAGTGAGTGACTAAAATTGTAGTGTCTTGGAGGGTCGAGGGGAGAGGATAGGCAATGTAGATGCTGCGCAAAGGATGGGTGAGTGATGTTGTTTTCCAACAAAATATTGGTTTTATTTTTGTTTACTTGAAGTTTTCTCGTTCTAGTGTGGTTCTCGGGTAGTACCACTTAGTTAGTGGTTTGACATATACATCAAATGTTATGTTTAAATTTATGTGATTTCTTGCTCCACATCACATAGACACCCCCACACAATGTGCCGTAGAGATCAGGATGTTGATTTTCCATGGCACCAGAGTATCTAGGTTAGGGTCTTTGAATCTATGACACTACCAACTCAAATGCCACAACAAACTACTTTGCATAGTGGAATAAATACAACAATAAATCAACATGTACATAAATAGACAACTTTTTACCATTTTTCAACAACCAACTTCGTTATATTAACAAATTGTAGTACAACTGTCTAGACCTCCTCTATCAAGGATCATGCCCCTCATACAATCACTGATACAGAAAATGCAAACGAGGGCTTGATTTCAGTCCTTCATTAACCATCTACCGTGGACAAAACAACACTTCACCTACTCGCTGATGTAGCGTTGCACAACTTCATCTGCCTCTATCAATGAATCTTGCTCCTTTAAGTCATTGAACATGGCTCACCAACTGCCCTCTAGCTCATCATTAGTCCATCAAACGAATCAACGCATAGGGTCTTCTTGTGAGTTGTTTACAACTCCTAGACTGCACACTGCTTCTATTAAGCTCTTTGGGACCTCTTTCCATTATTTCCTTCTTGTATTGCTCCAACAAAGATCTTAGGGCATGGAGGGCTACCCATTATGACTGTCAAAAATATTTCTCCAACAATCAACTTAGTGATGATTCATAAGCCTACTTGGTTGCCCTTATTTCTCCAAGAACCAAACCCCTAGTCTTCTAAAAGTCTGCCCTTCTTATAGTTGTCAAAGTTCTTCTTGTAAAAAAGATCTAGGGTTGTAAGGACACCTTCTGCTCCCCTCCAAACAATCCTTTAGACGCCATTCAAACTATGTCCAAACTAGGAAAACCATCTACTAGCAAACAACATCAATAAGAATTGACAAATGTGCCTTGTTCTACAACCTCCTGTTGCTCGCATTGACGTCAACTTTTTTGCAATTTCTGTGCTTTGGTTAGGGCACATGTCAGACCTAAACTCTGATCCAAAACTTGTGTTTTCCCTCACTTCAGGCGTCTTCTTACTATGGTGTCCCTTGCTATGATTTCGGCCTAGGTTAGGCGTCCTAATAGGCCTCTCTGCCCTCCCCAAAAGATATGTTCTCGACCTTCAATCAACCCAAAGAACTAGCGGCCTGAAACACAGAGAAAACCCTCAAATATGAACGAAATTAACCCAAAATTCACCTCTTAGCCCTCGGTTTGTTGCCTATCAATCTTGGCCCTCAAAACAGTTTCAAGAAGACACAAAAATGCTCCTTATCCACTTTGTTTGAGCTCCGTCTGATCTGCGGCTAGCTCAGAGGTATATTCTTTGATATGTTTCTCATTGGATGTTTGAAATGAGGTCTCTCCTCTCACATACTTATATTTTTCGCTTAGGGTGACTTCTAGCCCTTAAAGAAGGGTCTCTTTAACTAAGGCCGACTTGATCTTTAAGACAATTCACCCACTGATAACATATAAAAATTCGTTTCTCTACAATGACAAGGGCTCTTTTGGTGGTTGAAGCGACCCCTTTCTCCTCTAAGTGTGCTCTCTCATGTCCAAGTGCAAAGTCATTAAATATCCTCATGGATTCACACCCACAACTTTGGGTGCAAAGCCCACCGCTTGGGTACTCTTGCCCACAAAGCCCATGTGGGTCCAAATCCTCAACAACCCTGTACCCTAGAGTCTGGAGTATCCCCCAAGCTACAAATCTCAACACTCCTCCTTAGCGAGGGAGGTACTTCCAACACTAGGAAGTTACTCGTCACCATCTACAGAACATGAAGATCTGAAACTTCCATAGGGTCACTCCCTCTTAAGCTAGACTACTTCTGAGTCTACATGGTCTCCACTGGCTCATACTGCTATTGATCTTGTGTCCTACAAGGTCTGTCCGAGCTACGGTCAAACACGGGCCACCATCACTACAACTCAATCCTGCACTCATACTCCCAGGTCAAACACAACACGTGCACATCCCTCCAATATCGGATATGCAACATCAAGATCCGATGAAGAAACTAGCCTGCCACCATCCTGTCTATCACATGAAGCAATCTTGTCCATGCCAATCTCATATATACTAAATCAATCCTCAAGTTGTGCCAACGATCCATGGCAAGTCAAAGGATGTCCATGATCCACAACTTTCCATACAACAAACTGTTGTTCACCAGGTTCACTACCAATCCACGAGAACTCCAAGCCAATCTCATTGCCAAGCTAGTCAAGACCACCTCCATGTCTTCAACTGAATCCTCTGCCCCATGATCTAGACAATCTCAGTTCTCTCTAAGTTGCTTCGTGGTGCGAACTCTGATTCACTGAATCTTGCTCCTTTAGGGCACTAAACACGACTCACCAAGTGCCCTTTAGTTGATCATTAGTCCATCATTGAATCAACACAAAGTGTCTTATTGTGAGTTGTTCACAACTTCTTTTATGGACAATTCCTAAACTGCCCACTATTGCTCCCAATCTCTTTTGGACTTCTTTGGAATATTGCCTTCCTGTGCTGCTCCAACAAAGACAATCTTAGGGCATGGAGGGTTGACTACTCTAACTGTTAAAAGTCCTCCAACAATCAACTTAGGGATGATTCATAAGCCTACTTGGTCGCCCTTATTTCTCCAAGAACCAAACCCTTAGGCTTCTCAAAGTCTGCCCTTCTTATAATAGTCGAATTCCTTGTCAAACTGATCTAAGGTTCCAAGGACACCTTCTTCTACCCTTCAAACTGTCCTCCAAACGGCCTTCAAACTTTGACCAAACAAGGACGACCATCCACTAGCAACAACATTAATACAAGAGGACAAACATACCTTGTTCTACAACCTCCTGTTGCTCCCGTTCACCTCGGCTTTTGTGCATTTTGTATTTTCTGAGTTGTGTTTAGGGCACACGTCAGCCCTAAATTCCTCTCCAAACCTTGTGTTTTCCCTCACTTCAGGCCTCTTCTAACTATGTTATCCCCGGCTGTGATTGTTGCCTACGTTAGGCCTCTTACTAGGTCTCTCGGCCTTCCCTAATATATATGTCATTCACCTGCAATCAACCTAGAGAACTTGCGTCCTAAAATATAGAGAAAAACCTCCTTAAATGTCCACAAAATCTTCCCATAATTCGTCACTTAGCCCTCATCTTGTCGCCTATCAATATCGTCCCTAAAACAGTTTCAAGAAGACATAAAAATGCTCCTTCTCTACTTCCCTTGAGCTCCTTCTGATATGCAACTAGTTCAGAGGTATATTCTTTGATGTGTTGCTCCTTGGATGGGTGGAATGATGTCTCTCCTCTCACATATTTATATCTTTCTCTTAGGCTAACATCTAGCCTTTCTTGAATGGTCTCTTTAACAAAGTCAGACTTGATCTTTAAGACATTTCACCCACTCAAAACATATAAAAAATCATTTCTCCACAATGACAAGGACTCTCTTGGTGGTTGAAAAACCCTTTTCTCCTTTCAGAGTGCTCTATCATGTCCAAGTGCCAAGTCATCAAATCTCTTCATGGACTCACAACCACAATTTTGGGTGCTAAACGGACAACTTGGGTACTCTTGCCCACAAAGTCCATGTGTGTCCAAATCCTCCACAACCTTGTACCTTAGGGTTTGGAGTACCTCCCAAGCTACAAATCCCAACAAAGGACGGTAAGGTTGAGCAAGCAAGCATTCATACCCTTCAACAAATCAACCATTGTGCTAATAGACAACACTATTGCCGTGTGGCCCCTAGGATTTTAGATGTTCAATATGTTTAAATATGCTTAAATCCATTTACAAAAAGAATTGTTTCTATTATGGCAACATTAATTGCATTATTCCTAGTAGAATTACTTCTAATTTAGAAAATTTATATATTTCGCGATTTAGCATGGAATATAAATGGAGTGTACTTAAGTTGGATGACAAATTCCTGCCTTCAATTCTCTAGTTCAACTTTGATTAGAATGCTAATAGTTTATTGTGTATCCATTTCAGATGGCTGATTCCAGTGAGCATGGATATGTGAAATACAATATGGATTATCCCCCTTTATATAACAAAACTCAAAGAAATGTATGTTTCATATTATGATTGATTATTACATTCAACTCCCTAATATAATTTTTATTATGATTCTAATATTTTATTACATATTTTTTTGTAGATGGCTTGTTTTGGTGAGCAGAAGTAAATGGAATACAAAATAGTGTCTATCGTTATATAACAAGTTCTTTAGGAGGTATGTTTCCTATTATAAATAATTATCGATTTTGAAATATGCTTATCATTACTATTTATGTTTTTATTTTAACCTTATTCACCCCACTTTTTTTCTTTTCAGTAGAGGAGACGATGTTGCTTCCTTAGGAGGTATGTTTCCTATTATAAATAATTATCGGTTTTGAAATATGCTTATCAATACTATCTTTGTTTGTATTTTAACCTTATTCACCCCACTTTTTTTCTTTTCAGCAGAGGAGAGGACACTGCAATAGAAAGAATGTGCAAGGGGGGAGTTTCCAAGTTTTTGTTTATTGTTGTCTGCATATTTTTTTTTTGTAGAGTTTGAGAGTGAGTATGCCTCGTGTTGTACATGTTTTCTCATTTCTTGTAGTTTGGTGTTGGTTTTGTTTGTAGGGAGAGAAAATGAAAGAAATGAGATGGAGGTTATCATTCATAAATGAAGGTGGATCACCTTAACTATATGAAATGCACTTCACTCACAATTATCTTTTCCTCATTTGTGACTCTATTTGCTTGCTTTTCAATTTATTATATGTGTTATATGCAGTCTCAACTCAATTTATATTGATTTTCTATGTGTAGTGAACGACTACAATTCTATAATCTATGAAGGTCAAGTGGCGAAAAGACCTTAGAGATTCTACAAATGCATCGCAAACGATTGGTGAGTCATATTGTTTTCCAACATAATAATATTGTGCTTTAATGCACTGTAATATATGTTGTTTGCAGGATGATTTATCCTTTTGTCATGGCTTCAAGGTAGTATGATCTTGTTAATGGGTGTGAGGTTTGAGATTTTTTAAAAAGTTTGATACAAAATAAAGAGAAAAGTCATACCTGGGTTCACATTTTCAGGGCTTATTGTTCATGGTTGTTGTTCCTATAACATGAGTGAAGAGCGAGTAGGTATGTGTATGATTAAGTTACTTTTTTGTATTTTTTTTATTCAATTTCTCTTATGGTTTATTCATGATTTTATATACAAAATTACTTTGTGCAATAAGTGACTACAATCGTAGTGTCTCGGATGGTCAAGTGGAGAAGATACTTTAGGCAATGCTAATGGAACATAGAGGATGGGTGAGTTGTAGTTTTCCAATAAAATAGTATTTTTTTTTTATTTCTTTGCACTACTATTTCTCCTTCGAGCATGGTTCTTGGGTTGTATTACTTAATTAGTTGATTGACATATACATGACATGGTATATTTAAATTTGCATTTTATTTGCTCCACATGACACAGACACCCCCATAGTGCGTGCCCTATAGTAGAGGTGGGTAATGTTGAGCAAACAACCATACTGACCCTTCAACAATTCAACCATCGTGCTAACATACAACACTATCGCCTTGTGGACCCTATGGTATGAAAGCATTGTTTGTATTATTCCTAGTAGATGTACATCTAGTTTAGAAAATTAATATTTTTTGTGATAATTTATATTCTTTTGTGATATAGCCTAGAGTATAACTGGACTCAAAGTTGCAAGCCAAGTTCATGCCTCCAAACTCTCTAGTTTAACTTTTATTAGAAATTTAATATTTATTGTGTATTTATTGCAGAATACTTGTCCAATGAGCATGAACACATGAAAAAGAAAATGGCCTCTCTTTTTATATAACAAACTCAAAGAGAGGTGTGTTTCTTATTATGATTAATAATTGCATTCAAATCTCTAGTTTAATTTATATAACAATTCTAAGATTTTATTTTGTATCTTCTGTAGATGACTTGTTCTGATCAGCACGAGAAAGCGGAATACAAAAGAGAGTGTCGTTGTAATAAAACAAACTCTAGGGAAGGTTTGTTTCCTGTTATGAATAATTATTGGTTTTGAAATTTGCTTACCACCACTGACTGTGTGTGTTTTAACTTTATTCAGTGAATTCTTTTCCTTCTAGCGGAGGAGGGCACGTGACAGGAGAGGTGATGTGCAGAGGGGATGTCTGCATTTTTTTTTGTTCTTATTTGCATGTTTTTTTTTGTTGAGTTTGAGCATGGCCATGCTTTGAATTGTAATTTTTTTTCTTTGTTCCATCTTTATTTTCTTTTTCTTTTTTTGTTTTTTGTTTTTGTTTTTTTTTTTTTAATTTTCTCGTTTTTTGTACTTCTATCTTGGTTTCGTTTACGTGGTTTGTTGTACTCATTTTCTTTTTTTTTTGGTTCATGTTCTTTGTAATTTTGTCTCGGTTTCATTTGTTGGGTGTGGAAAAGGAAACGAAGGAAGCAAAGAAGAAAAGTCGAGGTTATTGTTCGTAAATGAGGGTGAGTCAACATACCTATATGCAATGCGCTTCAATTAAAGGTATATTTTGCTAATTTGTGGCTCCATTTGTTCGATGTTCAATTTATTATATGCTTTATCTATGCTCTCAGAATCAACTATATTGATCTTCTTTATGTAGTGAAGAGCTACAATTGTAAAATCTACAAACGTGAAGTGGTGAAGATGCCTTAGACATTCTACAAATGTGGTAGAGGATGGGCGAGACATTCTACAAATTGTAAGTGATTTATTCTATTCGCCACAAATGTGGTAGAGGATGGGCGAGACATTCTACAAATTGTAAGTGATTTATTCTATTCGCTTCTATAATATTACCCAAGGGAGGGCAGGTATGTGTATGTTTAATACATCACTTTGTGTATTTTGTATTAAATCTCATGGTTTATTCATGATCTCATATATAATATTACTTTGTGTAGTGAGTGACTAAAATTGTAGTGTCTTGGAGGGTCGAGGGGAGAAGATGGGCAATGTAGATGCAACGCAAAGGATGGGTGAGTGTTGTTGTTTTCCAACAAAATATTATTTTTATTGTTTGTTTACTTGAAGATTTCTCCTTCTAGCGTGGTTCTGAGTAGTTTGACATATACATCAAATGGTATGTTTAAACTT
Source organism: Pinus taeda (assembly GCA_000404065.3). Classification (NCBI taxonomy): domain Eukaryota; kingdom Viridiplantae; phylum Streptophyta; class Pinopsida; order Pinales; family Pinaceae; genus Pinus; species Pinus taeda. Next base: position 5,279 of record APFE030726580.1, on the reverse strand, counting down.
TTGTGATTTCTTGCTCCACATCACACGCACACCCCCACACAATGTGCCCTAGAGATGAGGATGTTGATTTTCCATGGCACTAGAGTATCTAGGTTAGGGTCTTTGAATCTATGACACGACCAACTCAAATGCCACAACAAACTAGTTTGCACATTGGAATAAATATGACAATAAATCAACATGTACATAAATAGGAAACTTTTTACCATTTTTCAACAACCCAACTTCGTTATATTAACAAATTGTAGTACAAATGTCTATGCCTCCTCTACCAAGGATCATGCCCCTCATACAATCACTGAAACAGGAAATGCAAACTAGGGCTTGATTTCAGTCCTTTATTAACCATCTATCATGGACAAAACAACACTTCACCTACTTGTTGATGTAGCGTTGGACAACCTCATCTGCCTCTATCAATGAATCTTGCTCCTTTAAGTCATTGAACATGGCTCACCAACTACCCTCTAGCTCATCATTAGTCCATCAAACAAATCAACACATAGGGTCTTTTTGTGAGTTGTTTACAACTGCTAGACTGCTCACTGCTTCTATTAAGCTCTTTGGGACCTCTTTCCATTATTGCCTTCTTGTATTGCTCCAATGAAGATCTTAGGGCATGGAGGGCTACCCATTATGACTGTCAAAAATATTTCTCCAACGATCAATTTAGTGATGATTCATAAGCCTACTTGGTTGCCCTTATATCTCCAAGAACCAAACCCCTAAGCTTCTCAAAGTCTGCCCTTCTTATAGTTGTCAAAGTTCTTCTTGTCAAAAAGATCTAGGGTTGTAAGGACACCTTTTGCTCCCCTCCAAACAATCCTTTCGACGCCATTCAAACTCTTTCCAAACTAGGAAAACTATCTACTAGCAAACAACATCAATAAGAACTGACAGCCTCCAGCTGCTCGCCTTGACCTCGACTTTTTTGCAATTTTTGAGCTTTGGTTAGGGCATATGTCAGACCTAAATTCTGATCCAAAACTTGTGTTTTCCCTCACTTCAGGCGTCTTCTAACTGTGGTGTCCCTTCTTGTGATTTCGGCCTAGGTTAGGCGTCCTAATAGGCCTCTCTTCCCTCCCCAAAAGATATGTTCTTGACCTTCAATCAACCCAGAGAACTAGCGGCCTGAAACACAGAGAAAACCCTCAAATGAAAACGAAATCTGCCCAAAATTAACCTCTTAGCCCTCGGTTTGCTGCCTATCAATCTTGCCCCTCAAAACAGTTTCAAGAAGACACAAAAATGCTCCTTATCCACTTTGTTTGAGCTCCGTCTGATCTGCGGCTAGCTCAAAGGTATATTGTTTGATATGGCGCTCATTGGATTTGGATGTGCGAAATGAGGTCTCTCCTCACACATACTTATATTTTTTGCTTAGGGTGACTTCTAGCCCTTAAAGAAGGTTCTCTTTAACTAAGGCTGACTTGATCTTTAAGACAATTCACCCACTCATAACATATAAAAATCTAAGTCACCTGACAAGGGGATTCGGGTCACGTAGGATTCGAGATTTGTGGTGTTGGATTGGGACACGTTGACCCCCCGGAACAGGACACGAAGGATTCGTTTTT
>APFE030726576.1:146930-158380 GCA_000404065.3 Pinus taeda | reverse complement strand
TGATTTCAATGTACGTGTGGAATTTTAATACATTGGTTTCATGTACATCGCAGTTTTTAATTTGATTTGAATTCGATTTTAACGCGCATGTCAATTTCTATGACAATTCCCACATGTACATGTTAATTTGTATTTATATTCTATTCAATGTCAATTCCAATTTCAAATTTGTATTTCCATTTCTATTTCTTATTTTATTTCTATCTCCATTACCACATTAGAAATCAAAATAGAAACATCTAGACATACAATTACTCACTGCATTGATGATCACAAGTTATTTAATTGATTCAGTTAACGAGTGGAAAAAGTCTGCATGTCAGCGACGGAATTTGTCCAAGGGTACTGAGGGGCGGATTAACCATAAGACCTAGTTTTCAATGATTGTGTTCTGGCACGTGTGCCCTTTGACTACTTGTTAACTCTCTCTGTACATAATTGGTTTCATTAAAAGAGTCAATTTCAATTTCATCTTCAGTGTCACCTTCATATTTTGTCACATTGATTTCTTTGGACATCGCAATTTTTCATGAGCTTATCTTAAAGTTCATGTGGTTTTCAAACACATGGATTTTAGTGCACATCTCAGTTCTCATTCCGTTTCGGTCTTGTTCAATTTCTAGCGCATTGATTTCAATGTACGTGTGGAATTTTAACACATTGATTTCATGTACATTGCAGTTTTTAATTTTATTTCAATCCGATTTTAACGCGCATGTCAATTTATATGACAATTCCTACATGTACATGTTAATTTGTATTTATATTGTATTCAATGGCAATTCGAATTTCAAATTTGTATTTCCATTTCTATTTGTTATTTTATTTCTATCTGCATTACCACATTAGAAATCAAGATAGAAACATCTAGACATACAATTACTTAGTGCATTGATGATAACAAGTTATTTAATTGATTGAGTTAACGAGTGGAAAAAGTCTGCGTGTCAGCGACGGAATTTGTCCAAGGGTACTGAGGTGCGGATTAACCATAAGACCTAGTTTTCATTGATCGTGTTCTGGCAAGTGTGCCCTTTGACTACTTGTTAACTCTGTCTGTACATAATTGGTTTCATTAAAAGAGTCAATTTCAATTTCATCTTCAGTGTCACCTTCATATTTTGTCACATTGATTTCTTTGGACATCGCAATTTTTCATGAGCTTATCTTAAAGTTCATGTGGTTTTCAAACACATGGGTTTCAGTGCACATTTCAGTTCTCATTCCGTTTCGGTCTTGTTCAATTTCTAGCGCATTGATTTCAATGTACGTGTGGAATTTTAACACATTGATTTCATGTACATTGCAGTTTTTAATTTTATTTCAATTCGATTTTAACGCGCATGCCAATTTCTATGATCATTCCTACATGCACATGTTAATTTGTATTTATATTCTATTCAATGTCAATTCCAATTTCAAATTTGTATTTCCATTTGTATTTCATATTTTATTTCTATCTCCATTACCACATTAGAAATCAAAATAGAAACATCTAGACATAAAATTACTCAGTGAATTGATGATCACAAGTTTTATAATTGACTGAGTTAACGAGTGGAAAAAGTCTGCGTGTCAGCAATGGAATTTGTCCAAGTGTACTGAGGTGCGGATTAACCATAAGAGCTAGTTTTCAATGATCGTGTTCTGGCACGTGTGCCCTTTGACTACTTGTTAACTCTCTCTGTACATAATTGGTTTCATTAAAAGAGTCAACTTCAATTTCATCTTCAGTGTCACCTTCATATTTTGTCATATTGATCTCTTTGGACATCGCAATTTTTCATGAGCTTATCTTAAAGTTCATGTGGTTTTCAAACACATGGGTTTCAGTGCACATCTCAGTTCTCATTCCGTTTAGGTCTTGTTCAATTTCTAGCGCATTGATTTCAATGTACGTGTGGAATTTTAACACATTGATTTCATGTACATTGCAGTTTTTAATTTTATTTCAATTCGATATTAACGCGCATGTCAATTTCTATGATAATTCCTAAATGTACATGTTAATTTGTATTTATATTCTATTCAATGTCAATTCCAATTTCAAATTTGTATTTCGATTTCTATTTATTATTTTATTGCTATCTCCATTACCACATTAGAAATCAAAATAGAAAAATCTAGACATACAATTACTCAGTGCATTGATGATCACAAGTTTTTTAATTGATTGAGTTAACGAGTGGAAAAAGTCTGCGTGACAGCGACGGAATTTGTCCAAGGGTACTGAGGTGCGGATTAACCATAAGACCTAGTTTTCAATGATCGTGTTCTGGCACGTGTGCCCTTTGACTACTGGTTAACTCTCTCTGTACATAATTGGTTTCATTAAAAGAGTCAATTTCAATTTCATCTTCAGTGTCACCTTCATATTTTGTCACATTGATTTCTTTGGAGATCGAAATTTTTCACGAGCTTATCTTAAAGTTCATGTGGTTTTCAAACACATGGGTTTTAGTGTACATCTCAGTTCTCATTCCGTTTCGGTCTTGTTCAATTTCTAGCGCATTGATTTCAATGTACGTGTGGAATTTTAACACATTGATTTCATGTACATTGCAGTTTTTAATTTTATTTCAATTCGATTTTAACGCGCATGTCAATTTCTATGACAATTCCTACATGTACAGGTTAATTTGTATTTATATTCTATTCAATGTCAATTCCAATTTCAAATTTGTATTTCCATTTGTATTTCTTATTTTATTTCTATCTCCATTCCACATTAGAAATCAAAATAGAAACATCTCGACATACAATTACTCAGTGCATTGATGATCACAAGTTATTTAATTGATTGAGTTAACGAGTGGAAAAAGTCTGCGTGTCAGAGACGGAATTTGTCCAAGTGTACTGAGGTGCGGATTAACCATAAGAGCTAGTTTTCAATGATCGTGTTCTGGCACGTGTGCCCTTTGACTACTGGTTAACTCTCTCTGTACATAATTGGTTTCATTAAAAGAGTCAATTTCAATTTCATCTTCAGTGTCACCTTCATATTTTGTCACATTGATTTCTTTGGACATCGCAATTTTTCGTGAGCTTATCTTAAAGTTCATGTGGTTTTCAAACACATGGGTTTTAGTGTACATCTCAGTTCTCATTCCGTTTCGGTCTTGTTCAATTTCTAGCGCATTGATTTCAATGTACGTGTGGAATTTTAATACATTGGTTTCATGTACAATTGCAGTTTTTTAATTTTATTTCATTCGATTTAACGCGCATAGTCAAATTTTCTATGACAATTCCTACATGTACATGTATTTGCTATTTATATTCCTATTCAATGTCAATTCCAATTTTCATCAAATTGGTATTTCCATTCATTCTTATTTTATTTCTATCTCCATTACCACATTAGAAATCAAAATAGAAACATCTAGACATACAATTACTCAGTACATTGATGATCACAAGTTATTTAATTGATTGAGTTAACGAGTGGAAAAAGTCTGCGTGTCAGCGACGGAATTTGTCCAAGGGTACTGAGGTGCGGATTAACCACAAGACCTAGTTTTCAATGATCGTGTTCTGGCACGTGTGCCCTTTGACTACTGGTTAACTCTCTCTGTACATAATTGGTTTCATTAAAAGAGTCAATTTCAATTTCATCTTCAGTGTCACCTTCATATTTTGTCACATTGATTTCTTTGGACATCGCAATTTTTCGTGAGCTTATCTTAAAGTTCATGTGGTTTTCAAACACATGGGTTTTAGTGCACATCTCAGTTCTCATTCCGTTTCGGTCTTGTTCAATTTCTAGCGCATTGATTTCAATGTACGTGTGGAATTTTAACACATTGATTTCATGTACATTACAGTTTTTAATTTTATTTCAATTCGATTTTAACGCGCATGTCAATTTCTATGACAATTCCTACATGTACATGTTAATTTTTATTTATATTCTATTCAATGTCAATTCCAATTTCAAATTTGTATTTCCATTTGTATTTCTTATTTTATTTCTATCTCCATTACCACATTAGAAATCAAAATAGAAACATCTAGACATACAATTACTCAGTGCATTGATGATCACAAGTTATTTAATTGATTGAGTTAACGAGTGGAAAACGTCTGCGTTTAAGCGACGGAATTTGTCCAAGGGTACTGAGGTGCGGATTAACCATAAGACCTAGTTTTCAATGATCGTGTTCTGGCACGTGTGCCCTTTGACTACTTGTTAACTCTCTCTGTACATAATTGGTTTCGTTAAACGAGTCAATTTCAATTTCATCTTCAGTGTCACCTTCATATTTTGTCACATTGATTTCCTTGGACATCGCAAATTTTCATGAGCTTATCTTAAAGTTCATGTGGTTTTGAAACACATGGGTTTTAGTGTACATCTCACTGCTCATTCCGTTTTGGTCTTGTTCAATTTCTAGCGCATTGATATCAATGTACGTGTGGAATTTTAACACATTGATTTGGAATTTTAACACATTGATTTCATGTACATTGCAGTTTTTAATTTTATTTCAATTCGATTTTAACACGCATGTCAATTTCTATGACAATTCCTACATGTACATGTTAATTTGTATTTATATTCTATTCAATGTCAATTCCAATTTCAAATTTGTATTTCCATTTGTATTTCTTATTTTATTTCTATCTCCATTACCACATTAGTAATCAAAATAGAAACATCTCGACATACAATTACTCAGTGCATTGATGATCACAAGTATTTAATTGATTGAGTTAACGAGTGGAAAGAGTCTGCGTGTCAGCGACGGAATTTGTCCAAGGGTACTGAGGTGCGGATTAACCATAAGACCTAGTTTTCAATGATCATGTTCTGGCACGTGTGCCCTTTGACTACTGGTTAACTCTCTCTGTACATAATTGGTTTCATTAAAAGAGTCAATTTCAATTTCATCTTCAGTGTCACCTTCATATTTTGTCACATTGATTTCTTTGGACATCGCAATTTTTCATGAGCTTATCTTAAAGTTCATGTGGTTTTCAAACACATGCGTTTTAGTGCACATCTCAGTTCTCATTGCGTTTCGGTCTTGTTCAATTTCCAGCGCATTGATTTCAATGTACATGTGGAATTTTAACACATTGATTTCATGTACATTGCAGTTTTTAATTTTATTTCAACTCGATTTTAACGCGCATGTCAATTTCTATGACAATTCCTACATGTACATGTTAATTTGTATTTATATTCTATTCAATGTCAATTCCAATTTCACATTTGTATTTCCATTTGTATTTCTTATTTTATTTCTATCTCCATTACCACATTAGAAATCAAAATGGAAACATCAAGACATACAATTACTCAGTACATTGATGATCACAAGTTATTCAATTGATTGAGTTAACGAGTGGAAAAAGTCTCTGTGTCAGCGACGGAATTTGTCCAAGGGTACTGAGGTGCAGATTAACCATAAGACCTAGTTTTCAATGATCGTGTTCTGGCACGTGTGCCCTTTGACTACTTGTTAACTCTCTCTGTACATAATTGGTTTCATTAAAAGAGTCAATTTCAATTTCATCTTCAGTGTCACCTTCATATTTTGTCACATTGATTTCTTTGGACATTGCAATTTTTCATGAGCTTATCTTAAAGTTCATGTGGTTTTCAAACACATGGGTTTTAGTGTACATCTCAGTTCTCATTCCGTTTCGGTCTTGTTGAATTTCTAGCGCATTGATTTCAATTTACGTGTGGAATTTTAACACATTGATTTCATGTACATTGCAGTTTTTAATTTTATTTCAATTCGATTTTAACGCGCATGTCAATTTCTATGACAATTCCTACATGTACAATGTTAATTTGTATTTATATTCTATTCAATGTCAATTCCAATTTCAAATTTGTATTTCCATTTGTATTTCTTATTTTATTTCTATCTCCATTACCACATTAGAGATCAAAATAGAAACATCGAGACATAAAATTACTCAGTACATTGATGATCACAAGTTATTTAATTGATTGAGTTAACGAGTGGAAAAAGTCTGCGTGTCAGCTACATAATTTGTGCAAGGGTACTGAGGTGCGGATTAACCATAACACCTAGTTTTCAATGATCGTGTTCTAGCACGTGTGCCTTTTGACTACTTGTTAACACTCTGTGCATAATTGGTTTCATTAAAAGAGTCAATTTGAATTTCATCTTCAGTGTCACCTTCATATTTTGTCACATTGATTTCTTTGGACATCGCAATTTTTCATGACCTTATCTTAAAGTTCATGTGGTTTTCAAACACATGTGTTTTAGTGTACATCTCAGTTCTCATTCCGTTTCGATCTTGTTCAATTTCTAGCGCATTGATTTGAATGTACGTGTGGAATTTTAACACATTGATTTCATGTACATTGCAGTTTTTAATTTTTTTTCAATTCAGTTTTAACGCGCATGTCAATTTCTATGACAATTCCTACATGTACATGTTAATTTGTATTTATATTCTATTCAATGTCAATTCCAATTTCAAATTTGTATTTCCATTTGTATTTCTTATTTTATTTCTATCTCCATTACCACATTAGAAATCAAAATAGAAACATCCAGACATACAATTACTCAGTGAATTGATGATCACAAGTTATTTAATTAATTGAGTTAACGAGTGGAAAAAGTCTGCGTGTCAGCGACAGAATTTGTCCAAGGGTACTGAGGTGCGGATTAACCATAACACCTAGTTTTCAATGATCGTGTTCTAGCACGTGTGCACTTTGACTACTTGTTAACACTCTCTGTGCATAATTGGTTTCATTAAAAGAGTCAATTTCAATTTCATCTTCAGTGTCACCTTCATATTTTGTCACATTGATTTCTTTGGACATCGCAATTTTTCATGACATTATCTTAAAGTTCATGTGGTTTTCAAACACATGCGTTTTAGTGTACATCTCAGTTCTCATTCCTTTTCGATCTTGTTCAATTTCTAGCGCAATGATTTCAATGTACGTGTGGAATTTTAACACATTGATTTCATGTACATTGCAGTTTTTATTTTTTTTTCAATTCAGATTTAACGCGCATGTCAATTTCTATGACAATTCCTACATGTACATGTTAAATTGTATTTATATTCTATTCAATGTCAATTCCAATTTCAAATTTGTCTTTCCATTTGTCTTTCTTATTTTATTTCTATCTCCATTACCGCATTAGAAATCAAAATAAAAATATCGAGACATACAATTACTCAGTGCATTGATGATCACAAGTTATTTAATTGATTGAGTTAACGAGTGGAAAAAGTATGCGTGTCAGCGACGGAATTTTTCCAAGGGTACTGAGGTGCGGATTAACCATAATACCTAGTTTTTGAATGATCGTGTTCTGGCACGTGTGCCCTTTGACTACTTGTTAACTCTCTCTGTACATAATTGGTTTCATTAAAAGAGTCAATTTCAATTTCATCTTCAGTGTCACCTTCATATTTTGTCACATTGATTTCTTTGGACATCGCAATTTTTCATGAGCTTATCTTAAAGTTCATGTGGTTTTCAAATACATGGGTTTTAGTGCACATCTCAGTTCTCATTCCGTTTCGGTCTTGTTCAATTTCTAGCACATTGATTTCAATGTACGTGTGGAATTTTAACACATTGATTTCATGTACATTGCAGTTTTTAATTTTATTTCAATTCGATTTTAACGCGCATGTCAATTTCTATGACAATTCCTACATGTACATGTTAATTTGTATTTATACTCTATTCAATGTCAATTCCAATTTCAAATTTGTATTTCCATTTGTATTTCTTATTTTATTTCTATCTCCATTACCAGATTAGAAATCAAAATATAAACATCTAGACATACAATTACTCAGTGCATTGATGATCACAAGTTATTTAATTGATTGAGTTAACGAGTGGAAAATGTTTGCGTGTCAGCGACGGAATTTGTCCAAGGGTACTGAGGTGCGGATTAACCATAAGACCTAGTTTTCAATGATCGTGTTCTGGCACGTGTGCCCTTTGAATACTTGTTAACTCTCTCTGTACATAATTGGTTTCATTAAAAGAGTCAATTTCAATTTCATCTTCAGTGTCACCTTCATATTTTGTCACATTGATTTCTTTGGACTTCGCAATTTTTCATGAACTTATCTTAAAGTTCATGTGGTTTTCAAACACATGGGTTTTAGTGTACATCTCAGTTCTCATTCCGATTCGGTCTTGTTCAATTTCTAGCGCATTGATTTCAATGTACTTGTGGAATTTTAACACATTGAGTTCATGTACATTGCAGTTTCTAATTTTATTTCAATTCGATTTTAACGCGCATGTCAATTTCTATGACAATTCCTACATGTACATGTTAATTTGTATTTATATTCTATTCAATTTCAATTCCAATTTCAAATTTGTATTTCCATTTGTATTTCTTATTTTAGTTCTATCTCCATTACCACATTAGAAATGAAAATAGAAACATCTAGACATACAACTACTCAGTGCATTGATGATCGCAAGTTATTTAATTGATTGAGTTAACGAGTGGAAAAAGTCTGCGTGTCAGCGACGGAATTTGTCCAAGGGTACTGAGGTGCGGATTAACCATAAGACCTAGTTTTCAATGATCGTTTTCTGGCACGTGTGACCTTTGACTACTTGTTAACTCTCTCTGTACATAATTGGTTTCATTAAAAGAGTCAATTTCAATTTCATCTTCAGTGTCACCTTCATATTTTTTCACATTGATTTCTTTGGACATCGCAATTTTTCATGAGCTTATCTTAAAGTTCATGTGGTTTTCAAACACATGGGTTTTAGTGCACATCTCATTTCTCATTCCGTTTCGGTCTTGTTCAATTTCTAGCATATTGATTTCAATGTACGTGTGGAATTTTAACACATTGATTTCATGTACATTGCAGTTTTTAATTTTATTTCAATTGGATTTTTACGCGCATGTCAATTTCTATGACAATTCCTACATGTACATGTTAATTTGTATTTATATTCTATTCAATGTCAATTCCAATTTCAAACTTGTATTTCCATTTGTATTTCTTATTTTATTTCTATCTCCATTACCACATTAGAAATCAAAATAGAAACATCCAGACATACAATTACTCAGTGCATTGATGATCACAAGTTATTTAATTGATTGAGTTAATGAGTGGAAAATGTCTGCGTGTCAGCGACGGAATTTGTCCAAGGGTATTGAGGTGCGGATTAACCATAAGACCTAGTTTTCAATGATCGTGTTCTGGCACGTGTGCCCTTTGACTACTTGTTAAGTCTCTCTGTACATAATTGGTTTCATTAAAAGAGTCAATTTCAATTTCATCTTCAGTGTCACCTTCATATTTTGTCACATTGATTTCTTTGGACATCACAATTTTTCATGAGCTTTTCTTAAAGTTCATGTGGTTTTCAAACACATGGGTTTTAGTGTACATCTTAGTTCTCATTCCGTTTCGGTCTTGTTCAATTTCTAGCGCATTGATTTCAATGTACGTGTGGAATTTTAACACATTGATTTCATGTACATTGCAATTTTTAGTTTTATTTCAATTGGATTTTAACACGCATGTCAATTTCTATGACAATTCCTACATGTACATGTTAATTTGTATTTATATTCTATTCAATGCCAATTCCAATTTCAAATTTGTATTTCCATTTGTATTTCTTATTTTAGATCTATCTCCATTGCCACATTAGAAATCAAAATAGAAACATCTAGACATACAATTACTCAGTGCATTGATGATCGCAAGTTATTTAATTGATTGAGTTAACGAGTGGAAAAAGTCTGCGTGTCAGTGACGGAATTTGTCCAAGGGTACTGAGGTGCGGATTAACCATAAGACCTAGTTTTCAATGATCGTGTTCTGGCACGTGTGCCCTTTGACCACTTGTTAACTCTCTCTGTACATAATTGGTTTCATTAAAAGAGTCAATTTCAATTTCATCTTCAGTGTCACCTTCATATTTTGTCACATTGATTTCTTTGGACATCGCAATTTTTCATGAGCTTATCTTAAATTTCATGTGGTTTTCAAACACATGGGTTTTAGTGTACATCTCAATTATCATTCCGCTTCGGTCTTGTTCAATTTCTAGCGCATTGATTTCAATGTACGTGCGGAATTTTAACACATTGATTTCATGTACATTGCAGTTTTTAATTTTATTTCAATTCGATTTTAACGCGAATGTCAATTTCTATGACAATTCCTACATGTACATGTTAATTTGTATTTATATTCTATTCAATGTCAATTCCAATTTCAAATTTGTATTTCCATTTCTATTTCTTATTTTATTTCTATCTCCATTACCACATTAGAAATCAAAATAGAAACATCTAGACATACAATTACTCAGTGCATTGATGATCACAAGTTATTTAATTGATTGAGTTAACGAGTGGAAAAAGTCTGCGTGTCAGCGACGGAATTTGTCCAAGGGTACTGAGGTGCGGATTAACCATAAGACCTAGATTTCAATGATCGTGTTCTGGCACGTGTGCCCTTTCACTACTGCTTAACTCTCTCTGTACATAATTGGTTTCATTAAAAGAGTCAATTTCAATTTAATCTTCAGTGTCACCTTCATATTTTGTCACATTGATTTCTTTGGACATCGCAATTTTTCTTGAGCTTCTCTTAAAGTTCATGTGGTTTTCAAACACATGGGTTTTAGTGTACATCTCAGTTCTCATTTCGTTTCGGTCTTGTTCAATTTCTATCGCATTGATTTCAATGTAAGTGTGGAATTTTATCACATTGATTTCATGTACATTGCAGTTTTTAATTTTATTTCAATTGGATTTTAACGCGCATGTCAATTTCTATGACAATTCCTACATGTACATGTTAATTTGTATTTATATTCTATTCAATGTCAATTCCAATTTCAAATTTGTATTTCCATTTGTATTTCTTATTTTATTTCTATCTCCATTACCACATTAGAAATCAAAATATAAACATCTAGACATACAATTACTCAGTGCAATGATATAGAGGAAGATAATAGAAGAACACAGATCAGAATGGCGATTTCTCAGGCAGCTAGGGTTTTCGAAGAACAGGTTGCCGCTGCAGGCCAAAGAGACCAGCAATGCGCCGATCCGAAGGGATGCCTGGTCGAGGGACGTGCCGCACAGGATCTCGTCCTTTGGATTAGACCCGGAACTGAATACGGAAAACAGCAAAAAGATCTGGAACAGTGCAAGCAAAAACAGGCTTTTAACTGCCCTTTCTCAGCACTGGTTGTCTCTTTCATAAAGGAACTGGACGCGTATCATCATTGTTCTGGGTTGCTTACACCAATCGGATGCGCGGGGTATGGCCTCTCCACTCGGACTTGGCCCGGATCTCCCATCAATAAGCAGACTCAAGATCTGGAACAATATAATCAGAGAATGGAATTTTATATCCGATTTTTGGTACAGGATGCATCACCCAGGACAGATCTGGGTTCACTCTATCAATACCCTTGG
>APFE030726576.1:20347-125442 GCA_000404065.3 Pinus taeda | reverse complement strand
TTTAAAAAATAATAAAATAAGTCAAATTTTTGAGTAAATAAATGCAAAATTTTAATTTTTTAATATATTAAGATGCATTTAAAAAATTCGACGGATGAGATTAAAAGAAATCTTGATCCTTATCAACGGTTGAGATCATTTTGACATGGATCACTCGAACTAGCCGTTGGGAATTTTTCCTTTAAATAGGATGCTAGGGGTCATTTGAGATCAGATTTGATCCGAGAGTCTGGTGCTAAAGAAGCTCTCTTGTAGTCATTTTTTTTGTGCAATAAAGAAAGACTTTGGGGTTAAAAATCTTGTTGGTGTTACTTTTCTGGAAATGCTGTAAGATTGTTTTATTTTTCTGCATAATCTTATTTTCAGTCATTGATAATAGCTTGATGAAGATTGATTCAGGCACGGGTATCTTGTCTGATCTCTGGGGTTTGAACGATAGTTTAGATTCTGAAATATAATGGCAGGTATTTCCATTTGATCTGGATTTTATTATTGTTTTCTCCCTCTATGTTAATGGTTGATTTTAAGCTGTGCAAGAAATCTTAAGTTTTGATTTTACTGGGCGTTAGGGGAAGTTCTCGGCTGAACCAACCAACTCCCGGATTGTGTTTTCTGAAAGAGCCCAACTAGTTTTTAATCCCGGGCTTATTATCTGAATTTTTTTTAATGAATGCATGAAGGGTTTTCTGAAGTATCTCACATTAAAATTTAAATTCTGAAAAATATTTATGTGGCATAACGAGAAATCTGGCTATTTTAGAGTCTGTAGTTTGTGAATATTGTAATTATTTAGTTAGGGTTTTCAGTTTCGTTTCTTGCACATATTATCTTTGGGTGTTCTGTTTTGCCATTACAGGTTGCAGGTTACAGTTCTGAGGAGAAATTTTTGTTTGAAGCCAGATCTAGGCCCTAGAGGGTAAGATTTGGCGTCAGGATCAATTCTTGCAGGTTTCTTGCTGAAGAAATTCGAGATTCTCCAAGCTACTTGTTTGCTGGGGTTTCATTTAAAATTGCTTTCCAAAAATACCAACCAGCAATCTTGCATTCCAAGGGTTTTAAAATCATTCATTTTCAGATCTAATTTTTTGTTTATGAGGGTTTCAAGAAATCTGAAGGAGAGCAAGTTAAAAATTGTCAAGATTGCTGGAAAATATTTAGAGCTCCTCTCACTCTGCTGCAAATCAAATCCCTGTCTCCTCACAGCTCCATTTCCGCATTTCTCTTCAACATTACTTCCTGCGGATTCCTTTCATGTTGCTCCAACACTTGCAAACAAAACAAAAATAAAAAATAAAAATATTTAAAAATTAAAAAATATTTTGAAAAAGCTATAAAAAAAATTGAAAATTCATTTTTTATGGTCCATTTTTCTATAGTTAAACGCACTTAATGTTTATTTTGAAATTAACTATATGAAAGTGGTAACTGGTCAGCATTTAAATTTTATGATCATTTAAAGCATTTAATTTTTCTTGAAGTTTAATTGCTGGATCATCGTTAAAGCATTGTGAATTTACTGGATATCTTGCATTGCTTGGGTATTTGATGATAAATGTTTGTTTTACATGGTTCATATTTCTGCAACATTTAATCATTTAATCATTAACTCCATAAGGCACTGGTCCATTAACTTAATAAAATCGATTAAGTGCTTGTTTCCTCTCGTGTCTCCTAACCCAACTGGTCCCCAGTTGGTCATCCATTATCCCATAGGGTCTACCCCCTTAGCCGCGGGAGACAGGCTTAAACGGAGAGATCGGGGATCAGAGTGACAGCCCCCGGTCTGAGCGTTGTCGTAACAATCTGTGTGACAACAAGCCCGAAGAAGGTAACTCGTGGGTTTTTCAGTTCAAGGGCGAGAAAAAGTCCCAAAAAAGAATGTCCTCATCCAGAGTCAAATTTGGTCAACTCTGCATAGACACTAAAAGATCATTGGAGCATAAGTAAAATTTGACAGATTAGCGATATGATGCATGTTTAAACAAGATGGGAATGAATAGCTTCAATTTCAATGACTAGCTAAAGTGAGTCATACCTCTAGAGTGACCATAAGAAGGGTGACAAGCCCTCATTTTCACTGTTTGAAGTTTGTGAGAGTGCTATGAAGAGAAAGAGGAACAGAACTTTCCCGAGCGATTGTGACCAATCGAGGCGACCATTTGACGTTTTGTCAGTTCTAGGTAGATGGCTTGATCTTCATCCTGCATCATACTTAATTCATGTTGGTTGCTGGGAAATTTAACATTTTTGAGCAAGCCCTTGGTGCCTTGGATGGCTAACACGGTCGCCTGGGTCTTGGGACGCGTTAAACACTTTTCTCGTGAAGGGGAAATGCGTTAGCATGTCCCGTGGGCACAGGAGGGCCGCGTTAGCCGACCAAGTGCAATGATAACTTGGTTTTCTTGATTTCACTGGGTCTTCTGCTAGCTAGAAATTGATCTAAGGGTTGTGTTATGCAGGGATCAGGCTTACAAGATGAGTCTTTGGAGAGAAAGAGCCTATGATGCCGAGGAACTACAAATGTTGAATGATCCGACATGTTTGGTAGCTTTGAGACGATGTGGGCTACTAAAATATGCCAGACTTGACTTGATGAAAAGTCGGGAAGATCTCAAGTTGGATTATCCAACTGTGGGATGAACAACAATGATTGTTCAAGATTGGGGACCATGAGCTCTCTATCGAGCAAGATGACATATACTTCCTCACTGGTTTATCGTGCAGAGTTGCATGAGTAAATGTGACAGGAGGGAGAACTGATTTGAGGACCATTGTGGAGTTGATCCGAACATATTGCAGTGAAGGCAGTCGACCAGTGAGCAACAAAATTCCAATGGAGCGAAGAAGAACAAGACCGATGAGGTATATTATATGGATGTTCGTGCGCCTGGAAAGGTCTAAGGGTCAACATGTGGCTACAAAGGCCCAATTGCTACTGGCATTGGATTGCTTGCAGCCACAAGTGTTTAATTGGTGTGAGGGAGTCCTCTGTCAGGTGAAACCAGAGTTGACAACATGTAAGACTCGAGCCCAAAGTGAGTTTGGGTTTGGCACTTTGATCATATCCTTCATACTAGAGAGGATGCCTGTGATGAGGCCTCCCATGAGTCTTGGTATAGACGGTCCCAGGGAGCCTACACAGGAGCGATGGGTAGCCCTAGTGCCTTGTACATGAGGGGGACCAATTAGACATTTCTTTGAGGATGACTTCTTTGAGTGGCTCAGCGGCCATATCCTGATGATTAAGGATTATCCGTGTGCCGACATGAACTATATAGGGGATCCGGAATTGATAATGACACTCAACACTCAGTGGGGGCCACTAGGTAAGAGAATAGATCAAAGTGAAAAGTATTTTTTTCTTTGAAGTTTATACAGTTTTTTTTTATTTATGGGCGAAAAAAATTTGACGTGAAGCGTTTGCTTAACACATATGTGGCATTGGTTCGTCTTGCGGGTATGCCTCGCCATGCTAGGTGAGGTGATCAGCGACCTGGGGATGGAGTAGCAGCAGAGGGTGCGATAATCGCTGAAGAGGGAGATGACACACAAAGTCTATGTGAGGTTGCTAGGAACCTCAAAGGTTTGAGCATGGGTGTGCCACCTCTTCCTAGGAAAGAGATACCTATCCACCTGCAGCGATACACAATGGGTGTGCCAGAGCGGTTTTTGGTGCCTCTTAGGAGGTTAGCTAGAGCAATGATCTGTTAGCATGAGCAGCAGGCTCAACAGGAGTAGAGTGTGGCCATCGAGTCTTAGAGCGAGGCTTAACAAAGCCATTTTTGTATTAAAACACCCAAGTTTTGGGATTTTTTGATGTAAAAAGACTGGAAACAATCTATATTATATATATCAATATTTTTTTGTCAATTTAATGGTGTATTTGTTTTTTGATTTTTGTAAATTTTTACTATGAAAATTTTACACTCGTGCATGTAACTATAAAGAATGTGATAGATGCCAATCAAATACATAATTTGCCAATGAATCAGCTATTGCATTAGATTCTCTAGGAATGTGTTTATAAGTAATAAACTCAAATTAACGCTTTAAAAGTCGTACCCTTAAAAAGTAACATAATAAGATTGGATTGCGAATGTGATAATGATTAGTCAATTGCATAACAACATGCTGGGAGTCTAACCTGACCACCAGATTGGAGATGTTGCGAGATGTAGTTTCAGTAAGGAGTTCGATAATGGATATGTACTCAACAATATTTTTGGTGGCAGAACCAAGAAACCCCCCTTGGAACTAAGTAGTTCCGACTTAGGTGTATAAAGAACCCAAGCGGCTGATGTAATGTGTCGCGTGTGATGACTGACACCATCCACATATCCGACGTATGGTAAGGGTGACAAATACATCTATGCAACGAGAGATGTATGAGAGAAATATCCGTTTAAAAGCAAAAAAATCCAAACACACCAAAAGAAGCAAAACTTACATACATAAAATTACAAAGCAGATGCCCAGTAGAACACTAGGCGAGATAATTTTTCAGATAGAGCCCATTACGGGGCTCGACAAGCGAGATTCCCTCACTGTCCTGAAATTCATAGGCACCTTTAAGAATCTTAGTAACGACTTATGGACCGACCCATAATGGTTGAAGTGTTCCCGCCCCCAAGAGATCATGCTTCTCATCGTAAAGTAAGACAAGGTCCCCCTCTTGCAAGATTGAGGCTTGACATTTTTGTCGTATTGAGCTTTGACTTATTGCTTATGTGCTTTGAAAGCTAGTGCGGCATCTCGACGAGTCTTATCTAGCCGATTTAGTGACAACAAGCACTCTTCTTCGGCAGTAGTGTGTTGGGTGTGTGTTATATTCTTTCCACGACTAGTCGCACGCGCTTCTGTGTATTTGTTTTATATTCTCGTCATTGTTTATTCTCTACTTTTAGAATTCGCCTGCAAGTAATTTCTGTATAGGGTTAAAACCTACATTTGGTATCAGAGTTGTTTCGGCTTCAAGGGGACGCCTTTGCTGCTGAGGGGTTTTGCTCGGACTTGTGGTAGACCCTGTTCAGTGGGAGATTTACGGGATCGATTCTTGCGGTGAAAGAAGATGGCGAGTAGTGGAAAGATAAAGATCAAGAAATTTAATGGTCAGAGTTTTGAGTTGTGGAAACTCAAGATGGAGGATTTGCTAGTGGATAAAGATTAGTGGATCTGGGTACTAAACCAACAAAAATGTCAGTTGAAGACTGGGCGAAGTTGGATTGGAAAGCAAAGAGCACAATACGGTTGTGTATCTCAGATGCAATATTGTTGAATGTATCAAGAGAAGCTACGACGAAGGCTTTGTGGGACAAGTTAGGGACTTTGTACCAATCTAAGTCTCTGGTGAACAAACTGTTCCTACGGAAAAAACTGTATAACCTGAGGATGAAGGATGGAGACTTGGTGACAGAGCATCTGAACGCCTTTAACATTGTGCTAAGTCAGCTATTATCTGTTGATATTAAATTTTTAGATGAAGATAGGAGCATCAGTT
Organism: Pinus taeda; assembly: GCA_000404065.3. Taxonomy (NCBI): domain Eukaryota; kingdom Viridiplantae; phylum Streptophyta; class Pinopsida; order Pinales; family Pinaceae; genus Pinus; species Pinus taeda. The sequence continues at coordinate 119,945 of APFE030726576.1, read as the reverse complement.
CGTTGTGTTCTCTACTAGATTCTTGAGATAGTCTAGTTGTTGCAAGAGGTAGTAATACAACTACTTTGAAGTTTGATGAAATAGTTTCATTTTTGCTATTGGAGGAGATGAGACGGAAAAGTATGTAGGTCCAGAATGGAGATGCCTTGTCTGTACGAGGACGATCCCAAAACAAAAACAAAAATAAGTCCTCGAGTGGGAGATCTAAATATCTAGAAAAACCTGTAAAGGTGTGCTAGAAATGCGGAAAGGAAGGGCTCTTAAAAAATGATTGTAGATCTAAAGCTCTTGAGAAAGGAAAGGGATCTGATGATGCTCCTTCTGCAGAGGCGAAAACCACCTCAGATGAAGGTGGGGATGTGTACTTGGCTTCTTCTATAAACACACATGTAGATCATGAGGCATGGTTGTTTGACTCAAGTGCATCCTTTCACTTCACTCCCCACAGGGATTGGTTCTGCGAGGGAGAAATATGATGGTGGTGATGTCTTCTTAGGGGATAACAGGAAGGCTAGAATCGTCGAACACGGAAAAGTCAAGATAAAGTTGCAAGGTGGAAGGATTAGAACACTTCCGGGTGTTCTGCATATTCTTGCATTGGCCAGAAATTTGATTTTTGTAAGCAAGATGGATGATGCAAGTGTAAAAATAGTGTTAGAAAAAGATACCTACAAGATGGTTCGGGGAGTACGGATATTGATGCAGGGAGTTCGGATTAGAACTCTGTACAAGATTTTGGGTAGTACTGTTATTGATGGGTGCAACAATTTTGTGGTTCCTGAAAGTGGAGCAGAAAATCTAGTGGTCTCTGGAGAAAAGACCATGCTATGGCATCAAAGGCTTGGACATATTGGAGAGAAGGGCCTTCGAATACTTCATGGTAATGGTATGGTAGAAGGTATTTCTAATTGCTCTCTGGATTTCGATTTCTATGAACATTGTGTATATGGGAAGCAAAATCGGGTGAGTTTCCTTTCTAGTGCTAAGAGGGCTAAAGGGATATTAGAGCTTGTGCACAGTGATGTTTTTGGACCTGTGTCGGCTCCATCACTGGGTAACTCTGTGTACTATGTATCATTTATAGACGACTTCTCAAGGAATACATGGATAAAGGGATATTAGAGCTTGTGCACAGTGATGTTTTTGGACCTGTGTCGGCTCCATCACTGGGTAAGTCTGTGTACTATGTATCATTTATAGACGACTTCTCAAGGAATACATGGATATATTTCCTTTGGAAGAAATTTGAAGTCTTTGACAGTTTTAAAAATTTAATGCTCTGGTGGAAAACTAGACAAAGAAAAAGATAAAGGTGTTGAGGACAGATAATGGTGGAGAGTTCTACAAGAAGGAATTTAAAGAGTTCTGTAAGATGTGTAGTATAGAACGACAAAAGACTACCCCATACACACCTCAGCAAAACCAAGTTGCAGAAATAATGAGCATGACGTTGTTGGGAAAGGCAAGAAGCTTGCTCAGTGGTGCCAGGTTAGGACAAGAGTTCTGGGTAGAGGCGGTGGAGACTACATGTTACCTGGTTAATAGATCACCTTCATCAACATTTGAGGATAAGTCTCCACATGAGGTATGGATTGGTAAGAAACCCTCTCTTTCACATCTGAGAGTATTTGGCTGTGATGCATATGTACGTTTTCCAAAGGAGAAAAGAACCAAGTTGGATAGTAAATCTGAAAGGTGCATCTTTATTGGGTATAAGGATGGTTTAAAAGGTTATAAGCTTTGGAACTCAGAAACAAGGAAGGTTGTGTACAACCGAGATGTGTTGATTAGAGAGGTGAAAGATGTTATTAAACATGAAATTCTACCAAAGGAACCTGAAAAGATAGAGTTTGAGCTAAATGAGGAAGAATCAAACTCTATAACAAAACAAGAATCAGAAGATGAAGAGCCACAAACTCCAGCTATGAGAAGATCAGTTCGAGAAAGAAGGCAACCATAAAGGTATAGTCCATCTGCTTTCTATTCATTTTACTTTATCTATTACTGATAATGATCCCAGAACTGTCAGGGAGATAGTGGATTCAGAGGATGGAAAACTCTGGAAAGAGGCCATGGTTGATGAAATGGCATATTTGGACTAAAACGAGGCTTGGGATCTGGCAGAGTTGCCAGCTAGAAGGAAACCCATTGGAAGCAAATGGGTGTTTGAGAAGAAGATGAATGCAAAAGGCAAGGTGGAGAAATACAAAGCTCAGTTGGTAGCAAAAGGTTATTCCCAGGTGCCAGGAATTGATTTTGGTGATATTTTTCTCCTCTTGCCAAGGTAGCTTCGATTATATTACTTTTATCTGTTGTTGCTGCTGCTTTTGATTTTGAGGTAGAAAAAAGTATGTGAAGACAACATTTCTTCACGGGGATCTGGAAGAAGAGATCTACATGAACAACCTGAAGGCTTTGCAGTGAAGGGAAAGAAAGCACTGGTATGAATGTTAAAAAAGTCTTTGTATGGGTTAAAACAGTCACCAAGGATGTGGTATCAGAAATTTGATACATTTATACGGGGACTTGCGTCACCAGAAGCAAAGCGGATCATTGTGTGTATTTTAAATTAATTGGTGACTGTGTTATTTATCTGGTCTTGTATGTGGATGATATGTTGTTGATTGGAAATGACAGAAATTATCCAGGATTTGAAGACCCAATTGTCCTCCAAATTCAACATGAAGGATCTTGGTGTTGCAAACTATATTTTGGGTATGGAAATTAAATGAAATCGGGCAAAGAGGAAGCTCTCGTTAAACCAGAGAAAGTATGTCGAGACAATACTGCAGAGGTTTGATATGCAGGATAGTAAACCAGTGAAGGTTCCTATTCCTATAGGTGTAAAGTTAGTTGTTGAACAGTGTCCTAAGACACAAGAGGAGGAAGAGGATATTTCCCGTGTTCCATACGCAAGTGCAGTCAGTAGCCTAATGTATGCAATGGTCTGTACTAGAGCAGACATTGCACATGCAGTAGGAGTATTGAGCAAGTTTATGTCAAAACCAGGGAAGGAGGATTAGACAACAGTGAAGTGGGTTTTCAGGTATTTGCGTGGCACTAGTAATTATGGTTTGTGCTAGCAAGGAAGACCAAGATTGGATAGAGTTTTGGACATCCATGACTTTGTTGACACAGACTAGGCTGGATATCTGGATCAAAGAAGATCTACAAGTGGGTATGTGTTTAACCTATTTGGAGGTGCAGTTAGATGGATGAGCAAGAGACTGTTTGTAGTGGTACTTTCAACTACAGAGGCAAAATAGTAAATACATGGTAGCCACTCATGCAAGAAAGGAAGCAGTTTAGTTGCAGAGATTGTGTTCAAGTATGGGGTTTGTACAACAAGCTATAAGGATAGACTATGACAACCAAAGTGAAATTTTCTTGGCAAAGAACCTTGATTATCATTCAAAGGCAATGCACATTGATGTTTAGTATCACTTTGTGAGGGATATGGTTGAGGACAAAAAGGTCTGGTAAAGGTGGACACTTTGAAGAATGCTACAGATGCATTGATGAAGTCTGTGAGCACTGATAAGTTTTCTTGATGTAGAGAAACAATGGGCGTTGCAGGGCTGGACCAATGACTAAGCTCTCTTGTGACCTCCTGTGTGGAGAAGAAAACAAGTGGGATAATGTTGGGTGTGTGTTATATTCTTTCCACGACTAGTTGCACATGTAGGGGGGTCACAGGGGGGTGCAGCCCCCCCCTATCCGGGGGTTTCTGGGGGGCGGTAGCCCTCCTGTACGGGGTCTGGGGCAGTGCCCCTGGAATTTTTTTTTGGACCCTATATCAGGTAGGCAGTCCTACCTATTGTTTTGTGCATGGGTTTTGCATACGGTTTTGGGCATGATGGTTTTCTGCCCATGGTATTTTGTAGATCCAGTCAAGGGAACTACAGTTATGTTCTAATCTAGGGTTAATGGATTGGGGTTTATGAATGCTTCAGCATGTATATATATGTATTGTAAGTTTGAGAGGAATATAATGAAAAATCAATTTGGTAGTCCCAGTTTTGGGATACCGGGGAAATCTGTGTATTTGTTTTATATTCTCGTCATTGTTTATTTTCTGTCTTTTGAATTCATTTGTAGGTAATTTCTATAGAGTGTTAAAACCTACATAATGTCAGGGAGGAGTTCAAAAACTAGTTTGAGGGAGGGAATCTGACACTCGATAGAAAGAACTGCTTCCAGGCCGTAGGCAAGCTAAAATGGCGTGAATCTTGCAACGGTTTTTACTGGCGTTTGGTATGCCCATAGAGCAGGATATAACATTCGATGCCAGCAGGTTTTATGTTGCCCACTAACTGACGAATCATGGTCTTGAGGACACCATTGATGGCTTCCACTTGGCCATTGACCTGTGGTTAGTAGGAGGAAGAATGTTCTTGCCAAAAACCGAGCAAAGATGTTAAGTCAGAGATCATATGGTTCTGAAAGTGGGAGCCATGGTTTGTAGCGATCGTGTGGAGTGTTGAAGAATCAAGGGAAATTTAGGTGTAGTGTGATTCTTCTTGACTTGATAACAATTTGTGAAGTCTTTATACTTTTCTTGTTAGCTTAATCTTCTTCGTCTTATTAGCAATGCATGTGTGTGTACTTCATCAAAATGCTACCAAAAACATAAGAACAAGAACACAAGATGTTGGCTCTTTGCCAAGGCCAAAATCTCTCTTCTCTTGAGAGGAAAACCCTTTAGTAAGTTTCTCTTATTGAATCTTCTTATTGATCAATGTCAAACCCTAAACCCTTGACTAGAATATCCTCCAAGCACAAGTCAAGTCCTTCCTCCTTTCTGCACTTTGTTCCCCGACACTTAGTCTTCCTTCTTCTGGCACTTCGTTACTCGGCACTTCGTCCTTCTTTCAACTGTTGTTAGACCTTGTTTATATGACCTCTTGATGAGATGCTTCTCTTCTATACTTAGAGATATCCTTCACTTGTGTGGACACCTTCCTTCATTCAACCAAATGAGATCCTTCTTGAGATGTAGGTGTAGACTAAAGTGACTGTACAACAGCCCTAGATTCTCGCATGTGTGGGAGGTTTCCCCTATACTTTGGTTCCTTTCTCCTTTGCTTGAGAGACTCTCTTCTTCGCCTGAGTAGAAAGCCTTATAGGCCTAGGATACTAGCCCAAACCATGAGATATATATGACTGCTATCTTACTGTTGTAGTGACTGCAGACTGTCCTTTATTTCTAACACGTGTGACTGTTTTTCACCCTAAAAACAATCCCTGCAACTTTGGTTTAGGTCTCTCCTTCTTCACTGCCCTTGGAGACTCTTCTTTCGTCCTTCAACAACCCTTTTTCTAATCTTCTACCTTCGTTGATTTTAAAGAGAATGCTTGACATTATAGTGGAGTGGACATCCTCTATATATAGAGGATTGTCCCTCCTTTTAGGCTGACTAGAAGGCCGACTTGAAGATTGGTTGCAGGCCGACTTGCTATCTTTGTTTTGGATGGCTTCTTTGGTGGTGTCACATGCTTGGAGGAGACTTGACTTTGCTTGGAGGGTTATTCTTTGACTCTTATACAAACATATACATGGAGTAACATGCCCTTAAGGTCTTCAACATTTTCTTTTGACCATTTGACTCACCTATAGCACTTTGAAATGTGCTAGACCTATTTCAATGAGCAAGAAACTCATTGACAAATATTATAAAAGATAATATTTCTTTTCTTGAATAAATACAAATATCAAAATTACATTTATGAAGACCGAACGTAGTTTCATTTCCTTTAACACAGACAGGGTACATCAAAATGACAGATTACTTGATTAAATAGGAATAGAGCAGTGGTTTGTCCATCAGCCTGAAAAGTGGGAATGGGTTCAACCCATTTTGTGAAGTAGTCTACAATGACAACAACGTAGTTGTGTCTGTCAGAGGAAGTGAGATTAGAAGTGATGAAGTCAATGCCCTATTTAGCAAAGGGGCCGACGAAAATAACCGGGTGAAGAGGGGTAGGGGGCACACACATTTTCTTTGTGTAGATTTGACAAGGATGAGATTGTTGGACTACAATAATACAATCTTTAAACAAGGTTGGCCAACAGTATCCCGCATGCAAAATTTTCTGGGCAGTAGCCATGCCAGAAAGATGACTGTCACATGCCCCATCATGGAAGTCATTAGGAACGTGCTTTGCCTCGGCATGTGTAAGACAACGTCGAAGAACTGAGTTAGTGCCACAACGATATAGAGTATCATTCAGCACTAAGTAGTGCTTAGCTTGGTGGCGGATGGGATGACAGTCGTCTGACAGTAGATCTGGGCGAAAACGTTGTGTTTGGAGGTAGACAAGAATGTCTCCGTACCAAGGATCAGTAGAGTCAACCAGATAGACAGATTCATGAGGCATGGGATTGTGGGCTACTTCATCTGGGTCAACTTTGGGAAGGTTCGACAACAATTCGAAGAAGACTAGGGATTTTTTAGCTTTGGCAGTGGCAAAAACCATATCAAATTGTTGGAGGATCACAATCCATTTGGAATATTTTCCTCCAATAATTTGACAAGACATAATGTGTCTCATGGGATTCTCCAGGGCAATGACAGTAGTCTGTTGCAGTAGGATTAGTGTCGGAAGAGATTGACAGAAAAATAACTGCTAAGGATAGTTTCTCCACATGGGAATACCCGAGTTCGGGCTCGACAAGGCCTTTCGAGAGATTGTAGGCCGCATGCTCACTATGATCATTGTGAGTTTTAACCAGAACCATGCCAATGGAGGATGGTGAGGATGCTAGGTATAAAATAAAGTCGTGCGAATAGTTAGGAGGACTAAGTAGTGGGGCTGATATGAGTGCCTATTTCAAGGCATCAAATGATCATTGAGCTTGATCGTCCCACAAGTACGGTACTCCTTTCTTGAGTAGGCACATAAAGCCTTTCATTAATTCAACATAATTCACGATGAAACGACGTAAGAAGTTTGCCTTCCCTTGCAAACTTTGGAGTTATAGGATGGATTGTGGTGCGAGCAATTGAGTAATCGCCTTTACCTTATCAAGATCAACTTGTATCCCATGTTTAAAGACAATGAAACCAAGCAAATGTCCAGATTCGAAAAAAATACGCACTTATGCGGATTTAGACGGATGTTATAGAACCTACACCTAAGAAAGATTACTTGAAGATGAGTCAGGTGTTGGGATCATTTCCTGGAATAAGTCGGAAGATCATCCAAGTAAGCTTGAAAAATATGTATGATATCGTAAAAGGCATAGTCCATAGCCCTCTAAAATGTTGCACTTGCATTCTTGACACTGAATGGGAGCTTCTGATATGCAAATGTGCCCCAAGGACAGATGAAGGCAGTTTTGTGCTGGTCATTAGGTTTAGTAGCAATCTGGTTATACCCTGAGAAGCCATCCATGAAGGAGAAGGATTCACAATCAGCGCAATCATGGATTAGTTGTTCAATGAACGGAGTTGGATAATTGTCTTTTGGACATGTGGTGTTCAAATCACAGTAGTCGACACAGATGCAGATGGTACCTTGTTTTTAGTCTATAGAAACCAGATTAGAAACCCATTCAGTCAAGGGAACAGGGTAGATGAAATCAACACTTAACAATTTTCTGACTTTAGCTTTGATAGCTGCTGTTTTGTGGGGGTGGATGGGTTGAGGTCTTTGTCGGATAGGCCTGGCATTGTCATAGATCTTGATCTCATGCTCAACAATAGAAGGATCTATGTTGGGCATTTCCTCGTAAGACCAAGCGAAAACATTGCGATATTCCTTGAAAAGGCAGGTGAAGTTAGCAATTTCCTCAGGACTACAGTAAGCTCCAATCTGAATGTTTTCCACGATACCTGTTTTGACCGAGATATCAATGAGCATAGTCTTTGAAAGATTTCCCAAGTTACCTTATGAATCCATAGTTTGGATAGTCGTATAAGCTGAAGGAATAATCTCAGGTGGGTCAAAAGGCAGGATTTGTTGAGGTGTCGCATCCGAATCAGATATCGAAGCGCGGTGATGAGAATTTTCCTAAGGTCCCTCTTCTAAAGACATGATCTCTTGAATAGCTTCGTCTGAAGGTAGGACTTCATTGAGGAGATCGTTAGAAGGAGCGGTGATGGGAGAGGAAGTGGTACCATTGGTCGTAACCAAAGCAAGGGAAGAATCAGATGCAGATTGAATGGCTTGATAAGCCAATTCAGATGGTGAAAGTGACATCTGTTCTCTACAAGAGTTAATGTCTGCAGGGGTCAGGAGGATCCAGGGGTCGGTAGGATCATGAGGAATGGTAGAGACCATAGAAACTGTCTGTGGCAACTCGTGCAGTGGGAGAGGAAAACAACCCAAAAGGGAGGAACCCTTCAAAAGATTGATACCTACACTGACATATGAGTCAGGTATACCACCCAGTAAGGGCACGGTGCCGTTAGGTAACTTGGAGTATTCTGGGGTATAGAAGGATAGTTGATCCATTGTGACTATTTTCCCATCGAAAGGGAAGAGGATGAGTCGGAAGATCGAAAAAACAATAGCAGTCATGGCGCAAGTCCAACTGCGGCCCAAAAGCAGATTATAGTCGAGATGACGATCTACGACTTCAATATCCACCGTTATCTTTTTCCCACTCTGAGTGATGGGGTAGCTGGCAAGGTATCCTTTTGGGATGAAAATGTGGCCATCGAATGATTTGAGGGAATTCGACGGCGGTGTAAGAGTGGAGAACCTAGTGCGAGCCAACATGAAGTGGACATTACGCAGGTTGAAGCACCTTCATTAATGACCGTTCGATAGATAACTCTACCTTTCGATATAACTTGCACCTAAAATGCAAGCTGGTGGGAAAGGTGAGGCTTACTTCTTTCCATGTAAAAAATTGTTAGCATGGAATCCTGAGGACCAATTCCACCAATTGTCGAAAGAAAAGCTTTTTGTTGTGCTGGACAGGTTTGTAATACTTCAAGGGTAGACATGGATGACAGTGCTTGTGCCAAATCTTCTACAATACTTTAGTTTTGGGGAGCACGTGCAAAGTGTTGGACATTGAATAAACCAACGCTCCTCATGTGTTTTGCAACATGGACTAACCGCCTCTCATGGATCCTTATCTCTGGCGATGTGATCGTTGACCAACACCTGCAAGTTTTGGTCTAACGACAATCGTGATTCCCAACAAGTGGTATCAGAGCGTAGGTCACGAGTTTGATACACACCCAACTCGCATTGGCGGGGAGATTGTTGGACATTGGATAAACCAATGCTCCCCGTGTGTTTTGCGACATGGACTTATCGCCTCTTGTGGATCCTTATCTCTGGCGGTGTGATCATTGACTAACACCTACGAGTTTTGGTCTAACATCAATCGTGATTCCCAACACAAAGGTATTGTGTGTCGTGCGACGAAGTGCCCCTTTAGGGGGATGGATCACAAGGTCAGCAACAGGCCTTTTGATATGATCGTTAGGTGGTGGTGGATTTTAACTCAAGGCAGTATCGGGAGCATTAGTGACTGGAGTTCCATAATACCTGGCTTGCGTTTGTAGATCAACCATTTCAAAGGTGTAAATAGTAGATTATCCTTCACCAGAGGAAGGAGGATGTGAACTATCGTTGCTCCCTTATGGGGTTTGTGGTGGGTTCGAAATAAGGTGTTGCTACTGTCGAGCAGGGAATGTTAATCAAGGTTGTCATTGATGTCAATATGGCATTTTTCGTGATGGGAAATTCTTGTGAGCTATGATGTTGCCCTAGATTCCCTCTGATCATAGTGCCCAAGATGTCCTTGAACTAACCATGAAGATGCCATAACCTCATGCATATTATGATATCCTTGCATCATGAAGACAAGCTCTTCTTGATTGATAAGGATGCCTAATCCTAATGACAATGTATGGAGCCCTAATCATTATATACAAGCCCTTGCCCTAACTAGCCCTATTGAAGAACAATGACAACACATTACATTTGATGACATGGACAATGATTGGAGACATGACATGAAGGACTTGGAAATCGCTTGATGGCAAATTTATGGACGATGCACTATGACATATGGATGACATATCACTGCACTATTATTGGATACATGATGCTACACTATCAAGATGACATACATGATGACACACTATGATGAAGAGCTTGGAGTCATAACAATAAAGAAGCCCTAATGACCTTGCTGTCCTAATTGTTGATTTGGGGTAGCATCAGATGTGGCCTAGCCATGAAAATTGGTGGAGAGGCTAAAGCACATGAGATCTCCATGACCTAGAAATGGTTTGGACAGATTGTACCCATTTGGGATATATTAAAATAAATGATATTTTTAATGGAGTTCCTAAGTCTAAACTTGGAAAAAATAAAATATTAATGGGTATTAATATAAAACTGGGTTAGAAGGTTCCAAAAGTCTTGGATCAAGCCAAATCTAATCTTAGCCGTTGATTAGAGATTTAATCTCGACTGTTGAAGGACCAATAGGAAAAGTATAAGAGGAGGCTTGAGGATCAGTTGGAGAACACACCAGAGTGATTAGTCATTCGATTTGCTAGAACGGGGTTGCTAAGCAAAGTCGAATCAGTGATCAACAGTGACGAGCAGTGAGTACTAGACAGAGAGGCAGAGATAGTGTCGAGAGACCAGCGCAGAGGTAGAGAGCGAGAAGTAGCAGCTAGAGCAAGCTACGCAGAGCCCAACAGAGACAACGTAGAGGCCATAGGGCTTGCGTCATCCATGCAGAAGGCAGCAGGAGTGACGCAGAGGGTCCCAGAGGTTGCGTAGTGCCTCAGAGGGTTGATGCAGAGGGTTCTGAGGCTGGAACAGAGCAGCAGGAGGCTGACGCAATGCTTCAGAGTTGCTGGAGAGGGTTTCGTGGGACAAGTTTTCTGAATCCCTGTTTCCGAATAGAGAGGTATTATTGCCGGTTGTTTTTCTCTGTCGGGTGAGCTAGTTTGGCACCCAATTGTACTCAAGAAAATACTGCATAATAATAAACTCTCAAAATAGCTGCACCGGTTTTCCTGTATTGGGTTTTTTCAGGGACGTTTGTCAAAAAATAACGGTGTCACTTGTGTGTTTGTTTTCTTTCAGTAGTTGATCTGTAGATGTTGAGACTGTATTGTGTTTATTTCGTTATTTATATGTTTTAAATAACTTGTTCAGAATTAACAAGTAGAAGAAATAAACCAGAAGAATACAGATTAAATTTCTGACGGATAGACTTTGAAATTTCAACATGGTATCAGAGCATGGTTGCAAATCACAGGAGAGTTGAAGGCATCAGCTAAGTAGAGCATTTGCAGTAGAATCAATTGTCCTGAGTGACAAAAGCTGATCCTTGCCGAAAGCAACAGAAGAAGGGTTGACGCAGAGGGATTGCGTCATTAGTCTGGGCTAGAGAGAGGCCAGTGCAGAGGCCGAGGAGGGCAGAAAGAGGCTCACGTAGAGCCATGTAGAGACCAGGAGGGTTGACGTAGTTGGCTAAGGGAGATGTTTTGCCAATGCTGGGATTGTGCAGAGCCTAGAGGCTTAGTCCTTCAATTGCTAGGGCATAGGAAGCTGTGGGCAGTTTGCGGGAGCAAAGCAGGTCGGGTACTGTGGGCAGAACAGTACCTAACAAGGCAAAACTAAGGTAGAGGGAGTTGCTAGCAAGGCAGATTTCTAGCCAAGGAATCTAGATCAGTGTTGCAGGTGCACAGAAGATCGGAGAGGTGCAACTTGACGATTGGCAGGAGGATTTCCAGAAGGGAAATCGTGACTCAAAGGGAGTCCAGCAAAGAACTTCCAGGCGAGAAGTAGAGAGACTCGGTAGGAGTTGAAGAGTGAACTTCCAGAGGGAAGTAGAGAGACTCAGCAAGAGTTGAAGAGAGAACTTTCGGAGGGAAGTAGAGAGACTCGGAGGAGTCGACAGAAGAGCAAAGAGACGGCGATGAATGGGCTGAGGGATCAGGACAGGCTAGATGGGGTGTCCAACTTTGTGGTCTAGAAGGCAGGGATCCTGTCCATTCTAGATAGACATTGCATCAATGCTTTTGCCTTGAGAACAATGGCAATCCTAGTTGACCCGACTGAATATGAAAAGTTTGAGGAGGTAATGGCCAGGGTGAAGTGCATCATCCTTGATGGGGTCAAGGATCATGTGGTCCAACATATTTCCGAGAAGGAGATAGCAAAGGAAATGTGGGACGCCCTGAAGAAATTGTACCAGCATACTTCCGTGCAGAGGAAGATGTTACTTGAGAATCAGCTCCGGTCATACCAGACGCAGAAGGTGGAGCAGATAGATCACTTCCTCGGTCGGTTGAAGGAGATCTGGGATCAACTGACTTCCATAGGGGCCACACCGGATGAAGAGATGTTGGTGAGGACCGCACTTAATGCAGTCTCCAAGGAGTGGGAGACATTTGTCCAAAGCATACTGGGCAGTGCGGATCTTCCAGATTGGGAAGAATTGTGGGCAACTCTTCGCCAAGAGGAGATTAGGAGGTTGAGCAAGACGGGAAGTAGCAGCAAAGGAGTTCGGATCAGGAAGGAAGAGGAAGAGGATGCAGCTTTGGCATTTGTGGGAAAGCAAGAGAAGAGGAAGAAAAAGGACCTCTCCAAGGTCAAATGCTTCAACTGTGGGGAACTGGGTCATTATGTGAACCAGTGCCCGAAGAAGAAGAGTAAGGGAGAGACGTCTAACTCTAAGGCAACGCCAACGAAGGCAGAGAAGGAGGTCGAGGAGGATGACGATTGTGCCATTAGTGCTCAGTACCTCTAGAGAAGAGGTGGGGAGACATCGAGCTGTAGCCAGGAGGACTACAAGCTATGAGGGGCAAGATCCTTGAGGTACCCAACCTCTTGGATTATTCCATGCTACAGGAGCCCCGAAGAGAGAGTAGCAGGACTGGCGGATGTCGGTAGAGACGGATGCGGATGAAGCGACAGAGAATCTTATAGTGCAAGAGTCCCTGGGCAGCGCGAGGCTAGCAGGCTGCAACAGTGCGAGAGGCATAGAAAGTGTTGCATCGGTGTAGGATGGCACAGAGAGGTGTGCAGTGGTGCGAGATGCAGGGAGTTGTTGCAGCAGCGCAGATGTCAGTAGAGGGAGCATTTGTTAGCGGTAGAGGTTCAGCATCGGGAGTGTTTCTAGCCTTACAGGGATGTCAGTAGTTGGGAGGATCAGTTACTTACTTCTCTGTAACTGAGTTGCAGTGCAGTAGCACGATGCAGCATGATGAGAGGGGGTTGTAGTGCAGATGCAGTGTTGGGAGAAAGGACTAGCAGCAACACAGATGCTGAGGGAGTTGCCGTATAGATGCAGTAGTGGCAGTTGCATGGCCATGGGTAGCAGTACAAGATTCAGTAGTGCAAAGGATGTTGGGCGAGGAGGCCTAGAATTAGCACAGGTATCGGTGCCAGATAATCAGAGTGATGCTCGGTGAGGAGTATTACTAGAGCATAGTCTTCGCTAAGAGGGAGTGTTGATTTGGTGTATTGGATGTGCTCTAGCCATGAAAATTGGTGGAGAGGCTAAAGCACATGAGATCTCTAAGACCTAGAAATGGTTTGGATAGATTGTACCCGGTTTGGGAGATATTAAAATAATTAATATTTTTAATGGAGTTCCTAAGTCTAAACTTAGGAAAAATAAAATATTAATGGGTATTAATATAAAACTGAGTTAGAAGGTTCCAAAAGTCATGAATCAAGCCAAATCTAATCTTAGCCGTTGATTAGAGATTTAATCTCGGTCGTTGAAGGACCAACAGGAAAAGTATAAGAGGAGGCTTGAGGGTCAGTTGGAGAACACACCAGAGTGATCAGTGATTCGATTTGCTAGAGAGGGGTTGCTAAGAAAAGTCGAATTAGTGATCAACAGTGATTACTGGACAGAGAGGCAGAGAGAGTGCCGAAAGACCAACGCAGAGGCATCGAGCGAGAAGCAGCAACCAGAGAAGGCCATGCAGAGGCCAAAGGGCCTGCATCATCCACGCAGAAGGCAACAACAGCGATGTAGAGGGTCCCAGAGGCTGCGCAGTGCCTTTGAGGGCTGACGCAGAGGGTTCTGAAGCTGACACAAAGTAGCAGGAGGCTGACGCAGTGCTTCAAAGTTGCTGGAGAGGGTTTCGTGGGATAGGTTTTCTAAATACCTATTTCCGAATAGAGAGGTATTACAGCTGGTTTTTTTTCTCTGTTGGGTGAGCTAGTTTGGCACCCAGTTGTACTCAAGGAAATACTGCATAATAATAAACCCTCAGAATAGCTGCACCAGTTTTCCCGCATTGGGTTTTTCTAGGGACGTTTGTCCAAAAATAATGGTGTCACTTGTGTGTTTGTTTTCTTTCGACTGTTGATCTGTAGATGTTGAGACTGTATTGTGTTTATTTCGTTATTTATATGTTTTAAATAACTTGTTCAGAATTAACAAGTAGAATAAATAAACCAAAAGAATACAGATTAAATTTCTAACGGATAGACTTAGAAATTTCAACACTAATCTCCTTCCGCACATAAACATTTTTAAGGATAGTCACAAAGAAAAATTATTTTGGACAACTTGGAGGCATCCTTTCAAAATGGATCCTAGACCATCTTAAAGAGGATTTTTTCCTCTTTCTAACGAGCCTTTATTTGTCCCGAAACTCCCAGTAGTTTGTGAGATATTGAATTTTTAAGCTATGAAAATATAATTAATGTTGAGCCGACTTTTGCTCAAAGACACAAGTCGGCCTACCTCCAAAGATGTGTCCCTTCAATCAAGCAACAAAATGTGTATAAATAGATACCGCAAACCCTCATTTCTAACACCGAAATTTCGGTCAAGAAAACAGAGAATTTGGTGGAGAACTCAAAGGCAAATAAGAGGCTGAGGAGGCATTGAAGTTTATTGTTTGGGAAAATTTTTAAGGAAGACGAGGAGGAATACATTATAGTAGACGAAATTATAGCAGATCAATGGCTATGTTTGTGAGGCTTGGTTTTTGTCACAAGTGCGTTGGTAACTCTTCCTGTGGATGACATTCTTTTGTGGAGGGCTCAAAATAGTTACTGAAGGCTTAGATAGATTGTTGACTTGAGGCCAGAGCTGTGGAGGACAGTCATCTATTGAAGCCTGAAATAAGAGAATAGTGGAGAAAAGCTTGTTAAGAACTTATCGAAGCTAGATTGAAGAGAATCCTGGAACAAATTGAAGGTATTTTTGGGCTCATTCGGAAGACATCCTTGGAGTTGAAGTGTGGAGAAGACTTGGAAACACTTGGTTGTAGAATTTGAAGAGGCTATTAAAGAAGGGCATTGAGCAACCTTAGAAGAGAATTTAAGGAACATCTTAAAGACTATTCAAAGAGGTATTGTACCAGATCTTGAAGCATTTGGAGGAACCATTGTGAAGACAACTTGAGGCATCTTGGTTGAAGTGTCTTGGAAGCCATTATTGGGACAACTCTTGGAAAATATTTTGTGGAGACTTAAACCTTGCTAGAGCATACTTGTTGAACAGATTTGAAGCCTTGAAGAAGAGTTTGCAATAGTCCTTGTACTTGAAGCTGTTTTGAAGACCTTGTGCAAAACTTGTGCAATTGATTAAAGGACTTATAAGACACCCTTGGTTGGAGAATTCTTGGGACAACCTTTTGAAGACATCTTGTTGAGAAGCCTTATTGAATACCACAATGCATTAGTCATCATGCGGTGACCTTTTAGAAAGTGTTTGGGTAAGATGAAAAGCAGTGGTGACACCTTTTAAGAGATCAAGGTTGTCATTGATGATGTAATGTGGAGATCAAAGTGAAGACTAAGCGAAGATTGACAGGGCTTGTTGAAGAAGACATTGGGAGCCGTGAAGTATAACCAAATACATCTTGACGAAGTAAAGTGAGGGTTGGAGCCCAAGAGGTTGGAGCCTCGAAACGACAAGGTTGGTGCCATGGAAGATAGGGTTGGAGCCCTAGAGGATCAAAGTCCTCAAGAAACCGGGTCGGAGCTTGAACCAGATATAGGGTTGGAGCCCTTGAGGTTGGTGCCTCAAAATTGACAAGGTTGGAGCCTTGGAAGTCCAAGTCAGTGCTTGGAAAATATAGGTTGGAGCCTGGGAGATTGAAGATCGGTGTCTTCACTTAAGGTTGGAACCTTACATATATTGTACTTGATTTATTGAAGAAATTAATAAAAGCATTTATTCTTATTGTTCATTTTGTGTTCTAAACATAAGTGATGTAACTGGTAAAATTAACAATTGAAAAGAAATACCGATTCACCCCCCTCTTAGTATTTTCAACAGGGAAAGGGTTGTTGAGGACCGCGGGGGTCCGACCAATGTCCTTTTAAGTAAGAAGGTCTGTGCGTTCTTAAAGGCGAGGACATTTGTAAGTCGTGTGGTCCTTCGTGTGGAAATTTCTGAATCTAACACATCAGAAACCCCTACTGCAATATCTGGTTTATTATCTCTTACTTGTTATTTACATTAACAAGTTATTTAATAATATAAACATCGAAATAAACACAATTGCAGCGTTCGCAAACATACAGGTCAACAATTGAAATAAACTGAGACAACACAAGGGACACCGTTATTTTTGGACAATCGTCCTTGGAAAAACCCAATGCAGGAAAAACGGTGCAACAGATATGAGGGTTTTATTATTATGCAGATTTCTAAATGCAACTAGGGTGCCAGAAATGGCTCACCCTTCAGGTATTTTCCATGGCAGAAGTACCTTGCTCTGGAGACAAATATTCCGGCTGATCAACAACCGGATGATGAGCCCCATAGTGACTTCGACTGTTCCTTAGCTGGACAACGAAAGATGCTCCAAGCTTCTCTCGGAATTGCATCACCCTCTAGGGACTGCGTCACCCTCTATGGCTCTACGTCTGCCTCTCAGCGCTCAGTCTGCCCCATGAAAACACCACAACACAACTCTTTCTGCCCAACATCAACTTTTCTAGCCTTTGCGTCTGTGTGCATCAGATTCTCGGCCTCCGGTGTCCTCAGCGCTGGACCTCCAAGCCTCTGCGTTAGCTCTGGCTATCTTTGCGTTAGCCCAGGCTACCTCTGCACTATCTCTTCGACATTTTCTCTACCTCTCTGCTATGTATTCTTAGCCTTCTGCTAAACTGCCCCTCGCTACAACAAATCACTAACTTGATTTCTCAGCAAACCCTGACCCAGAAAATTGAATTGACTGATCAACTTGGTGTGTCTCCAACTGACCCTTAAGCCTCTTCTTATACTTTTCTTGTTGACGATTCAACAGCTGAGATTAAGTCCCTAATCAATGACTAAGATTAGATCTGGCTCGATCCTCGTTATTTAGAACTTTCTCACCCATATTATATTAATACACATTAATATTTTAATTTTCCTAAGTTTAGACTTAGGGTCTAATTAAAAATATCAATTATTTTAATATCTCTCTATCTGGGTGGAATTTCCCCAAACGATTTCTGGGCCTTGGAGATCTTATGTGCCTTAGCCTCTCCACCAATTTTCATGGCTGGAGCACATCTGATGCTACCAAAAATCAGCACTCTGCACAGATTTTACAAGGGAACATGACAGTTTTTTCCTTCCCGGTATCAGATTTGGCAATAGCTTTCTGTTTGGGGTTGTTCTGCGTAGCAGGCTTCTCCTTAGAAGGAGAGGTCTTTTTCTTATTCTTCTTATTCTTATTGTTGGGTTTTTGTGTAGACTGCATAGAGTTTATCGCAACAGTTGGAAGAGCAACTGATTGGGAAGTAGGAGCGGTATCGACAGATAACTGGCTAGCTTTCCTACTAAGTTGTTTTACAATAGCCCCAGAGGTAGCGCCAACGAGGTTGTTAGCATGCGCACCGGGTTGCAGAGTAGTAGGAGCATTAGAAGTTCGAGGGGCATGGAGGATTACATTGTAGAGTGTGCCAGACTGGGAGTATATCAAATCTAAATGCTAGGAACGACAAATGGATTGGTCTTCCATGACCGCACTACCTAGGGCAACGTCCTTGGCAATTTGGGGAAGAAGTGACTTGAAAAACCAATCTACTAACAAGTAATCTGGAATGGGAGCTTTGATAAGCCTCCACCTGCGTCTCCATTCATGGATATGATCAAAGATGTGGGTAGAGGTGTCTTGGCATAGAGTAGTGAGGAGTTTTGTTCTAGCTTCATAGCGGATAGGAAGATGGAAGTGCTTTAAGCATTCCATTTCCAGGGCACCGAAGATATTAGCTGATGCACATGGTAACTCAATGTACCACTTGGCAGCATTGCAAGTAAGGGTGCGGGGGAAGAGTCTGAGTCAGATACTGTCATCAACCATGGATTTCGATACACACCATAAATGGTAGGTCGTGACATGCATAGCCGGATCATCCCCTTGTTTCCCTTCAAATTTCGGAATGTCGGCAGGTATCTTGTGCGGCATTAGAGGCCAATGTAAGTTATGATTGATGGGATAATTTGTCAACTTATATAGATTGGGGATATCAAGTGTTTCTAGAAAAGGAAAAGGTGTAGGTGCCCCCGAGTTTGACCAAGGTGATGCAGGATGACTTGAAGGACCAAGATGTCCCCCCATCAAGTTTGTTCCAACAAGATACATGGGATTCATCGAATAATAACGTCATGGTTGTGGTGGTGCAGCCATATAAGATATCGTTCCATATGGGATATTAGGCTAGGGGGCAAAAGACTGGTTGCCCCAGGATAAAAAGTGCCCCCCTAAATGAATTGTTGTGGAGGAGGGGGTGCCCAAATGGATGTAGCAGGACCGGGTTGAGGGATACTGCTAGCCATATAGTTTGCAGTAGGTACATAACTGACACTAGAATAGTGTCCACTTGGAGGAGGTAAGTCAATTAGCAAAGAACCAGGTTGTCCTATAGGCGGAAGGGGAACAGTAATGCCCTCGACCGGTATATGCATGTTGGGAACATTGCCCCCAGGCATCTGAACCTAGGGGTTAGAACTTAGCAATAGGTTCCAACTCAAAGGGTTACTGAAGGCGGTCGTGCTAACAACGCTACTAGGAGTGATAGCCGGTGGTCCACGAGCTGACACGAAAGGGGTGGAGATTGGGATGGGCGGGGTTCCACTCATAACTAGTGTAACAAGGTTGCTCGGACTAGGCATTGTCTGAATAACAGGGTGACCAATCCCCTGTGAAGTACTAACCATAAGCAGGAAAGTGACGGTGGAGCAAAATTGTCCACAAAGGACCACGACCCATTAGTCATTGCAGGAATATTGGATGTGGGCACTGATGAAGACATGACAGGTACAAGTGCTACCTGAACCAACATTGGTCCAAGAGGATCGGTGAGGGGAGGATTGTAAGGAGGTACAACTCCTTCGTGAAAAAAGTCCTCAGGCAGTATGGTATCTTGGGAAGTTTTATGTGATTTAGTGTTGGACACAGGAGATTGATTTCCTGAAGAGGGAGACTCTGACTCACCAAGGCTTGACAGGTCCTCTAGAGTCAGTGGAGGAAGACCTTGTTGTTGTCTAGATAGACGGCGAGGGCCGAATGTAGCCATGGTGACAGATATATTTTATCAAAAAAATTTAAAGTGATATCTGTTATAGTCTCAGTGTCAACAATCCAGCACCTAAAAATGAAAAAATACTCTAAAGGCAATCAACAAGCAGCCAGGGAACATAACTATGTCTGATAAACACCACTAACTAGAGATGAAACCCAGTGTCATAGTGGCTAAAAAAGAGAGCCAACTAAATGTAAGAAGGGGCCAAGTACTCTCGTGAAGACCAACACTCTCCCAAAAAACCAAAGACAGAGTAGGTTCATTTGTTTAGGTACCAGGGCAGCCCGCCCCAGTCACCTTGTGTTCATCCCTAAAACGTTTGGCCACTAAGGTTACCTCAAATCACAGACACCACCAGGGGGGTCATGGTCGTACATAGTACGCTGTGTGGGCAGGATACCTGAGTCCCCGACTCAGCGCCGATATCCCGAGGGGATCCCCAGTACAAAGAATACCCACTAGAAGTGAAATCAAAGGCAGGCCACCTTTTCTCAGACTCCGATGTTGTCTCACATTTAACTCCTTTGTGAGGGGAGCGGTCTCGGATGATATCAGTGCAGGAGGATTTTACTCTCATGAATGACACTAGTCTCAGTTTTGTGATCTTGGGCAGTTTACTCACCACTGCCTAGCCCAAGACCTTAGCTTAAACTAATTTGTGTGTAAGCTCAAAAAAGAGAGTTGTTGATTACTTTTATTAAGCGTTGATTTTATGTGAACTTGTATTAGTGTCTCCGGACGGGTGTTGACTTATGGAGTTCAATGAGACTCTGACTCAAACCATGCAAGAAAAATGCTTTAAGTTTTGCATTCAATAAAAGAGAGCTTCTTACAAGGAGAGATTATACACCACTTCAGCAATACACATCCAAATGCAGTAAAAAACACATGCACAAAATGCAGACATACAATGCTCTAACAATTAACCCAATATAATCAGAAACAAACCAAGCTAAAACAGAGAGCTAAAGTAATTTTTTCATATTCCTTTCCTGAAAATCACATGCAATTAAGCTACTCTCTAAAAAGAAAAATGACCATGCAACCAGCCAACCAAGCAAACTTCACAGTTGCAGATCCCAAGGCTAGACCATAGGCAACCTATCAACCCAAGAATCCACAAAACAGGGTGGATGTGAAGATACTGGTTTAGTAATGCTTCTTAGAAGGACAATCAGAGTGTTAGAAACAAGACTAACACTTTATTCCAGACACTGGGGGGCGTTATAACGCTCTGGATTGCACCAGGAAGTGCAGTACAGAGAAATAGGGTGCAAAAAGGGTCCAGTCAGGGTCTGATAAGAAGTTGTGAGTAGCAGAAGAGGTCGGGAAGCACAAAGGGTGATGAAAATATGAATCCAGAAGAGCAGGGAGGCATGGAGAGAAAGAGAGATATAGGAACAAGGAGAGCAGAGCCTGGAACTAAAAGCGTTCACTAGTGGAGTCACCAATTCTACTGTAGGGATTAATGCACAGGTGGTTGTGGATAGAAAAACCCTCTCTAGTCTCCCGGGACCCAAGGAAGACGAAATTAGGTGACCTGCAACTGTTCAAACATACATGTACATATTCATGTTAATCTAGAATTGACAAAGTAAAAGAGAAGAGTTACCTCTTAATCTCTAGTGTAGTTTCGTTGGAGATCTCAGTGTGGCAAAGGGAGGACCGCTTCACCCACTCCTAGAACAGAACCTGCACATAGACAAGACAAGAAGTAACCTTCACAACATATACATCTTGACGATTAAAAGCGTTAACAGATAGGATTATATAAAACTAGCATGCATCTATGAGAACCATCAATCTCGAATTCACGTCAACATATTCAGAAAAGAAGTCTCAACATCATCAAGTAGACAGAACAAGAGAAAATCTATATTATCAGGTGAGAGAAGAATGATTACAACCATGGTTGTTGAATCAAGTCTTCCCTTAGTTCCTTGGATCCTTTCCCTCTCTCTCTCTCAACTCTTCGACAGCATAACAATACTTGTCTCAATATTCAGATTCGGATCCACCCTCATTAGAATGGCGAAGCCTCCAATTTATAGATGAGGAGAGGCTATCCCCTTGCAAATTTCTTCATGAGTTCCAATGAGGAAAAAGCTTGGATGTTGCCTCACTTTATTGCTCTTTCCCTTCCCATGAAGCTCTGTTAGGATTAGCAATGTCCTTAGCTAAGATTGAGGTAGATGTTTCTTGCTTTTCGAGCTGACATTAGAGTGAAAAGTGGAGTGTTAGTTAGTCGACTTGCACTTTGACCTCCATAATCCCATAAATATCTAGTAACACTTCCCTTTAGGCAAAACAGAGCATTAACCTAGGGACTAATGCCTTTTGCTGAGTCATGAGAAGCGTTATAACTCCCTTGTCTATTTCTAGGGTGCGTTACCCTGGTAAATGGGCTTGCAACTTAGTGTTTTCTTCCAGTCAAAGTGTTCTTCTCCTCTGAGCTTATGAGGAGTTCATCTTGTGTATAACAGACACTAGATGATAGGTGCCATGTGTCATCCATTTCTAGCCCACTTGGCCACTCAAAAACACCCAATCTGCATGCCATGTGTCACATCCTCATTAGTTCCATTTTTCCTATTGACATCATCACGCCCTTGTGGCTCCATTGTGGCTCCATGTCAAATTTGTAAGCCAATCAAACTGTGCCAAGTGTCCTCTTTAGATTTGTCCATTTGGCCATCAAAGGTACTAATGTGAGGGGCTCCATGATTTTCTTTGTAAAAGTTAATGTGAGGGGCTCCATGATTTTCTTTGTAAATGAAAGACGAGGGAGCAGGAGATCCTTTCAAAATATTGTTTGAGGAAGCCCTCAAACGACCGAGGAATGCGATGATGGGTAACGTTTCCCAGATCCTTCGACGACTACTCACAAGCGACGCATCTTCATCCAGCAGCCACGCTGGAGGCGCCACTCCTTTTAAGGTACAAGTTAACTTTGACATTCCCATATTTGAAGCCTAGATAGATGCAGACACCGTAGATAGATGGTGAAATATGTTGGAAGGATATTTTTCGGTTCATGATGTTTACAATCAGGAAAATATTACTTTTGCACTCCTCAAAGCCACCCCCCATGTCAAGGACTGGTGGGAAACCTACTGTGAACAAAAGGATGAGAGGGAACCCTCATTGTTTTCAATCGCACCGACTTGGAATTCTTTCTAAACGCCATCAAGGAACAATATTGCCTTGTCGAGAGCTATGAAGATAAATACATAAAGTGGAACACACTGTGACAGGGAAGGGACCAAGATGTGCCAGAGTTGACAAATATTTTTCATACCCTTCACACGAAGCTGGGTATCAAGGATTCTGAGCGACATTTGGTACTCAAGTACTGCGACTGTTTACACAAGAACATCTAGGAGGAGATGGAGTTCTTGGACATCTCGCTTGGCACCACCTATTGATACGCTCTCAAGATCGAGCATAAATTTAAATAGAAGAAGCGAGACTTTGGATCTGCGAATCTTGAGCAAGGGAAAGGCGCCCCCAAACCGCAAAACAAAGAACAAGCCAAGGCGGGGCGACGCAAGACAACCTGTCGAAGCCGCAAGCGAAGAAAAACACCACGGAGACAGAAGGACACAGGGAAATGGTGTGAGTTCCACAAGAGCCCCACTCACAACACAAGTGAGTGTCAAGCCAAGTAGTCACTGGTGGCCGAGCTGAAGGCTTCTGAATCAGATGCATGTTCTGACTCTAAGTCAGAAAGCGACAAGGGAAATGACAAAGGGAGGCAAATTATTGATGCAGAGCCTAGTGCCATCGTTGCTGCCACCAGATCCAGAAGATTCAGCCCGAAGATCCAAAGGAGGAGGAGCGACTCTTCCACTCATAGATGTGGATGAAGGGTTCTCCGCTACAGTTCATTGTCGACAACGAAAGCCAAAAGAACCTCATTTCAGCAGAGGTCGTGAAGCGGTTGGGCCTACCGACGACACCACATCCGCAACCGTACACCATTGGGTGGCTTCACCAAGGTCGAGATCTCCGCATCATCGAACAGTGCCGCCTTCCCTAGAACATCATGCCCTTCACAGATGAGGTACTGTATGATGTTGCTCCTCTTGAAGTTTGTGTTGTATTATTAGGCCAACCATACTTTTGGAAGCGTCACGCTGTGTATGAGTTTAGGCCTCGCATTGTCATTATTTCTTTGGGCAATAAGTTATACAGGATATCGAAGGTAGCACCGCCTACCGCCATCTCTTTTATCTCTGCGAAGTAATGCAGTAAGATAATTTCCCAGACCAGGAAATTTGTCTTCCTTATGATTCGCCCTCAGGAAAAGAAGAAGACTGGGGCCACATCCACAACCCCTAGATAGGGCTCCTCCGCACGACAACAACAAATGGACAAGGTCGTGGAAGAGTATAGGGACATCTTCACCTCACCCACAGGGATACCCCTACATTGCCAGGTCAAGCACTCCATCGATCTGACCCTAGGCGTGCCACTATGCAACGGACCGATCTACCGATGCTTTGTTCTGGAGAACGATGAAATTAAGAGGTAGATTTCGGAGTTGTTGCAGAAAAGGCATATCAGGCCAAGTTCATCCCCCTGTTAGAGCCTGATTGTGTTGGTATAGAAGAAAGACGACACTTGGAAACTCTGTATTGACTATCGGGCACTGAATAAGATCACTGTCCGGAGGAGGTATCCAATCCCACGGATTGATGACCTTCTGGACTAGCTCAAGGGGGCCAAATATTTCAACAAGATTGACTTGAAGTTTGGGTATAACCAGGTACCAATTGAACCCTCTGATGTGTGGAAGACTGCCTTCAAATCCAAGGAAGGCCTTTTCAAATGGTTGGTCATGCCTTTCGGGTTGACAAATGCCCCCGCAACCTTCATGTGGATGATGGACGACATCTTGCTATCCTCTACCAACTCGTTCGTGGTAGTGTACCTAGACAACATCTTGATCTTCAGCCAGAGTTGAGAAGAGCACATACACAATATCCGACATGTCTTCTAAACCCTGCGATAGCACAAATTATGTGCTAATTTGGAGAAATGCACTTTTGGTATGACCCAGGTTCAATAGCTTGGGTACATCATTAATGAGCTGGGTGTGCATGTGGACCCAACCAAGATAAATGTTATTTGAGATTAGCTAGCCCCAACCACTCTAACAGAGCTCCAAAACTTTCTAGGTCTTGTCAATTTCTATCACAGGTTCGTGTTGAGATTCTCTCATATCACTTGGCCTTTGAGTCAAGTCACCAAGGGTGGAGCGAAAACAAAGTTTTTTTGGTCTGAATCCCAACAGAAGACATTTGTAGAGTTGAAGCATCGCCTTTGCTCGACACCAGTGCTCACATTACTAGACTTGTAGCAACCATTTGAATTGAGACAGATGCCTCCGACTATGCTATTGGTGTAGTTCTTACCCAACAGGGGCATCCGGTGGCATATCACAGTGAGACACTTTCAGATACAGTCCGAAAGTATCCCACTTATGACAAAGAGATATATTATATAGTGCAGGCCTACCAACAATGGAAGCATTACATTCTGGGGAAGAAAATCGTCATCCACACAGACCACCGACCCCTTCATTTCATATAGACACAAGGGAAGTTGCAGAACGATCGCCATCAGAAATGGTCCACATAACTGCAACAGTTCCATTTGAACATCAAGTACAAGAAGGACAACACCAATAATGTTGCAGACTGTCTTAGCCGACCACAGGTTATGGCGCTGACCACTGTGCTCGTCTCTTGTGAACACGAGACTTCGGGGTGGCCACATCTTTACAAGAGTGATCCAAAATTCGACAACACATATCAGATGCTCCGAGAGGGCAAGCAAGTTTCAGATTTTCACCTTCAGGGCACACTGTTATGTCACTTGGGACACCTATGTGTTCCTACAAGCAAGCGTGTCAAGATGATTTGGGAGGCGCACTACAATTGGGTCGCTAGACATTTCGGAATAGAGAAAAGAGTGGCAGTGTTGCAGAAGTATTTTTATTTGCCGAACCTTCTACAGGGTGTTGGGAAGTACATTAGGTCCTGCACTACTTGTGCCATTGCCAAACCAACAATCACGAAGCAAGGCCTATATACTCCTTTTCCTACTCTTAGTCGGCCTTTGGAATCCATCTACATGGATTACATGTCGGGCCTTCCTTCTACTAAACATGGCAATGACTACATGTTTGTGATCGTCGACAGATTCTCCAAGATTGCCATCTCGGGGCCTGCAAGAAGAGTATCACAACATAAGCCACTGCTAAGATCTTCTTTGAATGAGTGTGGGTACATTTTGGGATCCCACAACTCGTTATCTTATATTGGGACAACAGGTTCTTGAGTACATTTTGGTCAAGCCTCTGGTTGATGCTGGATACCAAACTCACTAAGTCCACAAACTTCGAACTCCAAAATGATGGCCAAACAGAGGTTGTCAACAGGATGATCATGCACATTTTTGTGCATGTACAACTCGAAGCATCCACGCAAATGGGATGAAAACCTCCCCTATGTCCAGCACAACTACAACAGAGCTCTCCATAATTCAACTAGCCACAACCCCTTTCAGGTGGGGCTGGGATTCCAGCTACTATGTCCCATTGATGTGGCCATAACATTTGCAACTACTCAAGCAGATTCGGCTCATGTCCAGTCTGAAGCTGACCGGGATAACAAATTTATTGAGTGCATTCAGCACATCTGCCAGCAGGTCCATGATATATGGACAGAGCCGATGCTAAGTATAAGCAACGCCATGATCAACATCGAGTGCCACACAAGTTCCAGGTGGGAGACAAATTTTAGTTACATTTGTAGAAGGAGCGCCTTGCTGGGCCCCACAGCATGCTTTGCCCCACTCCGATATGGGTTGTACACCATCACCAAACCTGTAGGGGACAATGCCTTCGAGCTCAACATTCCACCATTCCTTGGTCTCCACCGAGTATTCCATGTGGACTGGTTGCGACCATACTCTCCTCCATTGTTGGATACATCCAACGTCGCTGAGCATCTGACACCTGTTAGCTCCTGCTGCAGCAGGTATTCATTTTTCATGATTGGCATTTCACAGGCCAAATATGTTGTACTTTGCTTTGCTGCAATGCTCCATATTTGCTCAAACAGTCTCCAAATGAAGAAGGCTACTTCAAGATTCATTCAATTGCCTTCAAATTTTTGTAAAGTTTTCCTGGTATCGCTACTTTTGTTAAAGGGAGGTCCAAACAGTTTAATCTTGGTCTCCCTAGGTTTAAATTTCATGTTTTAGAATATAGAGATTGTAAGTCTGTCCAAACAGTTTAATCTTGGCAGACTCTTAGATAGGTAGAGAAACAGATGAGTCCAACAGTTTAATCTGGGCTCTGGAAGAAATAAGGGTAGAGTGTAGATAGGAAAGCATCAAAAGAAAAATGTATGATGGGTTTGCAAGTCTAAGTGCACCCCCAAGCAAAAGAAGAAAAATGCTAGGAAGTAGGCTGGGTAGGTAGTTCTGAAGGCTGTTGAATTGCTGACAAGTTCCAAGTTTGCAGGTATCATATCATGCAGAACATAATCAGCAAAGATTTGTAAGCAAAAGGCTCAAATGAGGTATAACTAACTCCCCTTCTCTGCTTTCCCTCAATCATTAACTAACATCCCCAAAAAGAGGTCAAGATCTGCTTGACATCTCTTAAGTTCATCATCTTCATCGCTCCGGTTGAGTAAAGATCTGCTTTGCTCAAAGTTGTTCCATATCTTCTCCCGAAATATGGTCCTACCCCCCGCAACAGCCTAAGTTTCCACCAAACTTGGCGCTTTCTTACCACCTCCACACTAACCACTAACATTATTATGTAGCTCCCTATGTCTCCCATCCCCGTATTAATATTAAGTAAATTCCCCTTTGTAATATTCCCTCCCCCTGGTTGAAAAATAACCATAGCAAGTCCTGGGAATTGCTTAGTTTATCAGAAACTAAGCAAGAACCCAACCTCCGAAACCACCTATCGCATACTATGGAATCCTTCCTAAGTATAAAACTCCCCCGAAGTAGTCGGACCCCTTCCGAAACTTCAAAGGCCCTTCACACCCACTTACTTACCTTTTCCCCCCCTCAAAGCCGTTTTCGCATCGCAACCTCGCCTTCTCACTTTCATGCAAATCCTTGCCCACCCGTTCCCCGCCGATGCGACATTGCGAAATCGGCGATCGGCGATCGCAAGCGCTGAGTGTCCAATTTTTTCACCCCTCCGTCTCCCCCAATGCGATATCGCAATATCGCATATCAGCAATCGCAAGCACCGCACCCTCAACCTAATGATCCCCCTCTTTCCCGCCGACGCGATATCGCTATATCGTAGCGGAGTCTCTTCACCACAGTCCACCAGTACCCCACCACGTCGCGCTGTACCATGGACCCATTGATGACGTCATCCGCTGTACAGCCAACGCAGTGCTTACGTTAGCAGCCAGAAAAGCCGAAAAAAACTTCACGCAAGAAGAAAAGTCGCACTTCGGAGCTCCATATCAAGAAACAGAGGCAGTTTTCGATGCGCGAATAGCGCGAATCTTTAGGGAATCTTCAGGGAATTCGCGCATCGCTACGCGAAATATGCCATTTCAAGGAATCTTCAAGGAATCTTCAGATTGCCGAGCCCACTGCGCGCCGAAAAAGCCCGAAATCGCCCAAATGTGCCAAAGGATCTGGTTTAAAGATAGCAACAGATCATTCACAGAGTTCAAAGTGTATCAGATCAAATCAGCAGGCTTCAAGCGTGTCAAAGAGTATCAGTCGATGGCAGAAATCATCAATGTAGCGGCAAAGTGTATCAAAGAATATCTTGAGCAGCGGCCCAAAGCAAGAGAAATTGAATACCTTTCAGCAGATTCATAGGAAGAGAGCAAAATTACTTAAAGCTCTCAAATCATAATAATTGCACATTCAATTCGCATCAAGGCCGAACTGCAGCCCCAAAGCGCATTCACTTCAGCAGCAACTCATCTGGTCCCCAAGGGCCACCTCGTCACCTGTTCCGATTCAGCTACCCCCAGCGCAGCCAAAAAGATTTACTTGCATTTATTTCCAGCAACATTTAGATTCTTTGAAGAGTTCTAAGCAGACCTGTCACGGTCATTTGTAATGATGTCTTCTTGATATTTTGTTTATAAATACCACCCAAAGCGATATTGCAAAGGGTTGGTTGGTTGGTAGTAGTAGTTGTTGGTCAGTTTCTTACCAGCAATTTTCTCTGAGTAAAGACTCGCACTGTAACTGTCATATTTTTCATAAACAAATATTGCTGAAAGCATGGATTGCGAAACAACTTGTTGTTTTCTCTGGGCCAAGGAATGATTACAGAATTCCTGTGTCTCTGCATGATCCAATAAGTGTTCTTCCTCCCTATTTATTTTATGTTTTTATCATCTTTCCGCCATTCTAAGTTGCAGGAAAAAAGAATAGCTTAAGATTTGTTTAAATACACTTTAAGTTCAATTTCTGCGCTTTTCGATGTTTTCTTCTGAAACGGTAATGAGCTATAATTCTTAACTGCTCTAGTTTACCCTGTTTCGTTCGTATATGGGTGCATGTCTTTGGAATTCTTAACTGCTCCGGGATCCCACTCATCCATTTCTCACCTCTGTCAGCATGATGAAATGATTCTCTTTTGCCTTTCATCCCTGATGTTGATTCCGTACTTTCAGCAGCCTGAATGTTGTATCCTGCGTGGCTACCCCGCTCCGTATCCCCTTGTGACCAAGAAAACGCTCGCAAGCCTCAATCTGTGACTCCATGCCCAATGGTTCAGAACTTGTAACAGCTTACTGTGCCTCTTTACTCGAGAATCCTACCTTCCTCCCAATCACAGTCAACATTCCCTTGAATTCAGAAAGCTAGCCTAAAATCATCAACTAAGGTTGAATCCAGATCAACTTAGGTTGAATCTAAAGGAGAGAGCCCTCTCCGATTGCAGGTGGGCTAGAACCTACAATCAGAAGATTGGTTTGTGGTTACCTCGGTCGTATCCCTAATAGGAGCCTAGGGACAACCTGAGTGATAACAAGAGTCATTATTGTAAAAGATTCAATCTGCCTAGAGTCGAAAAGGCATTATTGGGAGGTATAGCAGTCTTTGTTGGGATGGTTTCATGGTTGGGTTGCAGGTCATAGTGTGATTGGGTGTTTGGTCAAAATCATTGTAAGTCATATTGTATCGTGGATCGTTGTCCCTGGTAGAGGAATCCACACTCTTGTCCCATTTTAGTCATTATAGGGTGGCAGGGAGGCGTTAGACAAGTGCATGAAGTCGCCTACAGGTTGGAGCCTGTGAACACTTCAGGGTGGTAGTTTGGTCTAGGATGTTGTGGTATCCATTCAATTGACTATTGAAAAAACTATGGCGTTGGGGTGTCCTTCTAGTGGGAGATGGAGAAGAATGTTGTTCTAGAATTCTAGGAAGTTGTAACTTTGATTTCATTTGGGGCTGGATATTAAAGAATTTATTAGAAAAGTGTTCGGTGATTTTTTACCTGGAGGGGGTTTTACACCTAAAATTATTGTGCCTAATGTGTTCTATTGTTTACTGCATAAACATTAATAATAATTGAAGGTTAACTAATTCTCTGAAATATTTTAAAAATGGTAATTGCTAAGGAATAATGATTCACCCCCCCCCCCCCCTCAGTATTTCCAACAATTGTTATCAAAGTTTGGTTCCTTCAATAACATACTAACAACTGGAAGGAGATCACGGAGTATACTAAGAATAGATTTCCTTTACTCAATGGATAACTATGCACTTTGGAGTGGAAGAATGCAGGTTCATTTACTCGTGCAAGGATATGAACTATGGGAAATCATTGAAAAAAGCTTCACACCGACCCAGGATGAACAAGGTAAGAAAAATATGGTACATGATGCAAAGGCTAAAGATATTATTATCAATGGGCTTATCAAATCTGTCTATATTAAGGTATTTGGTTGCAAAACTACTAAAGAGGTATGGGGAAAGCTTGAGAATATATATGTAGGTGACTCAACGGTGAAGGAAGCAAAGCTTCAAATTTTTAGGGAAAAATTTCAGCAACTAAAAATGAGGGAAGATGAAGACATTACAACATACTTTCAGCTTGTTTATGAAACAAAAATAAATTGGAGGTTTGGGAGAACCTGTTGAAATGAAAATTGTTGTCTGAAAGATCCTCAGAACCTTACTAGAGAGATTTAACCCTAAGGTATTTGTCTTGGGAGATATATCGAATTTGATCAATCTCAGCATAGATGAATTGCATGGAATTATTATGGAATATGAAATGAGGATTGAATAAGAGGATGGCACATCTCACTCAGAAAAACCATTTTCCGCATCTAAGAAGAATAGTAAGGACAAGCAGACTCTGAAAGAAAAAACTTGCAATTGTAAGGATGAGGAAAAGGAAGAAGATGAAAAAGATTTCCTAGATAAATAATTTGCCTACTTCACGTGGAAAATGAGAAAAGGTACAGGAAAATTCAAAGGTAAACTTCCATTAATATGTTTTGATTGTGGTGAGGTTGGGCATTTTGAAGCCAAATGTCCTCACAAAAATGAGGTTGTTACGAAAGGAAAGAAAAGTCCTAGGAAGTTCAACAAGTAAGGCAAGAAGACATGGTTTAAGAATAGTTTCTTCTCCAAAGAAGATAGATCCTCATCTGAAGAAGGCAATGATAACTAAGAAGAATTCAACAAAAGGGTATTGTTTATGGCTAAACACAATAAGAAAGAGGCACTTGACAAATAAGGAGACGAAGAAGAAGAAATGACTGAGGTTGACTTTCAAATTGAAGTGATCAGGGTTATCAAAGAGATCAAGATGGAGAAGAAGCATGTCAACACTATTGAAGACGAATTAAAGACATAAAGGGAACATGTCCTGAATCTTAAAATCATGGTTGATGAGTACAAACAAGTTGAAGAATTTCTCAGGAAATAAATAAAGGAAAGCAACAAGGAAAGAGAAGAATTGGAAACTGAAATCATTTCTTTGCGAAAGGAAGTAAAAAATGGAAAAAATATTCAAAACTATGCCAATAGTTCAAATACTTTGGACAAACTCATCAGGAACCAATGATCATGCAGCAACAAGACTAGTCTTGGTTACAAAGAAAATTCAAAAATGAGTCAATTCCTTCTATGGAAACTAAAGAAGATGGATATACAAAATCTACCAAGAAGGTAGATCTCCCAGCTAGATCAAGAGATCAAGACTCACAAGAAGAACCTTGGAAGACGATTCCTCGAAGAAAATTTCCTCCCAGGTATCAACCTATCTTTTATGGTCATTTTTATTCATGTGGAAGGTTTGGACATAGAGATGCATAATGTCGCATGTATGTTTGGAATGAATATAATTCCAGGATATCTCTTAGAAATGGATCTTCCAGAACTTAGCAAAATATCAACATATTTGATCATTTGAGAGATGATGTCAAATGTTACAGATGTAACAATTTTGGATAGCTAACCAAAGATTGCAGACTTCGAAGTACTTCAAAGGAATTATTGCAAAATCAGAATGAACACGTATGGAAAAGGAAGAATGAAAGGTGTGCTCTTGCTCTCAAGGATCAAATAAATAAAAATGCATTGTATGTTGACAGTGGTTTCTCAACGCATATGGATGGAGATAGAAATAACTTCATATCCTGGAAAAGAAAAGAAGGATGGAACATTGTCTTTTTGAAATGACAAGTCTTCAAACATCATAGGAGTAGGTATGGTCACTATTGGAAGCAATGATGCATTAGCAAAGGATGTTTTGTTGGTTGAAAATATGAATCACAATCTACTAGTTTAGTAGAGTGAACTTGTACGACATGCCACGTATCATTGTTTCCTCCTTCGGCTCTAAAATTGATACATAGAAAGCTATATTCTGTGCACTATCTACTAGTTGTTATATAATTCCAATCCTCTCTTCAGAGAGAGATTTATGAAAACTTTCCCAAAGTCACTTCTTTGAGATGAAATATGGTAGCGTGCAAAAGCCCTAACTTCCACAAAACATATCTCCAAAAATATAGAGAACCAAGATCTGAAATTCAGTCACGACATTCATCAGGATTGTGGATCAAAATGGTTTTAATTTCAAAATATAAGACTTCATAGAAATGAATTTATAGCGAAAATGCGACGAACCCCATAGGGTGTTAGCCCACTAACTAGGGTTACTAAATTCAAACATGAATATCTCTCAAACCATGAAGAATTACTTTGTGTGCCATATATCAAAGGAAACATCTTGACGAGTAGAATCTATCTAGAGGATCCTTGACTCAAAATATATTAAGTTTTCAAGTCAAAATTCCCTTGCAAGATCAGGGTAGCCTCTGGTGTTGCTTAGGTTGACATCAATGACAACCTCAGATCATCCTTAGATCAACAATCTCCCCCTTTGGCATTGATGGCAACCCAAGTACTCCCCCTGCGATCAAGGCACTTTTTCCTACTGCCTTCTCTCCCCCTTTGACATCAATGGCAAAGGGTAACTCCCCCTTAAACACAGCCATTGTGCGGACCTATACACACTTCCACTCCCCCTTTATTTTTTGAATAAGTAAAATCTAATGAGAACTTGGGAGAATCCCAAGCTTCTGACGAATATATTCAAATGCTTCACAAGGGAAAGGTTTAGTGAAGATATCAATGATTGGTTCTTTTGTACCAACATATTCAAGTTTTATATTCTTTTCAGCAACTTGTTCTCTAACAAAATGATATTTTATCGGAATGTGTTTTGTTTTTGAATGCATGACAGGATTCTTGGAGATGTTGATGGCGCTAGTGTTATCACAGAAGATGGGAATAGGCTCACTAAATTATACTTGAATATCTTGAAAAGTTTGTTTCATCCAAAGGACTTGAGTACAACAAGCTTATGTTACAATGTATTCTTCTTCCGTTGTAGATAACGAGATTGAGGTTTGCTTTTTGCTCAACCATGATACGAGACAACCACCTAGATAGAATGTTGCTCCAATAGTAATCTTATGATCATCAATGCTTCTTGCCCAATCTGCACCTATAAAGGCTACCACAAGCCATATTCTGTTGCCCTTTAGATATCTAAGAATTCTTTTGACGACAACAATATGTGATTCTTTTGGTGCTGCTTGGAATCTTGCTACTTGTCCAACTACTTGCATAACATCTGGTCAGGACGTTGTTACATATGAAAGACTACCAATCATAGATCTGTACAACTTCTAATCTACATCCTTAGATGACGTGTCTATGCTCAATTTGCAACCTATTACCATTAGAGTAAGGCAGGTTTGAAATCTTCCATATTTAATTTCTTGGGCATTTCTTTGATGTACTTGGCTTGACATATAAATATTCCTTTCTCTTGCTGAGATATTTGAAGCCCTAAGAAGTATTTCAACTCACCAAGTAAAGACATCTCAAACTCACTTTGCATCTTTGTAGCAAAGTTCTTACTTAGTCAATCATCATTGCTACCAAAGATTATATCATCCACATATACCTCAATAATTGTTAAATTATCCTTATCTATTTTTACGTGAAGATTGCTATTAGCAGAACCTTTCTTGAACCCTTGTTGATGTAATATCTGTCAAGACGAGAATACCATACTCTAGGAGCCTTCTTGAGACCATACAGAGCCTTCTTTAACTTGCAAACATAGTCTTATTTTCTGATAGTAGAAAACCTTCAGGTTGTTCGATGTAAACTTCTTCTTCTAATTCTCCATTCATAAATGCTAACTTAACATCCATTTGGTAGACTTTTATTTTCTTGAGCATGCATAGGCAAAAAATGTCCGGATGGCTTCCATTCTGGCAACTGGTGAAAATGTTTCGTCGAAATCAATTCCTTCCACTTGTGCATAGCCTTTGTAAACCAATCTTTTTATGTTTCTGGTAACCTATCCATCTTCATTCAATTTGTTCCTAAACACCCATTTAGTCCCAATGACATTTTTATATTTTGGTCATGGAACTAATTCCAAAGCATTATTCTTATCAATTTGATCCAATTCTTCATTCATAGCTGCTACCCAATGTTCATTCTGGCTGGCTTCCTAAAAAATACTAGGCTCAAAGGTTGCTAGAAAAGCAATGTGATCTTGTTGTGATGAACGAAGTTGTCGACCTTTTCTTGTTCCAATTCCTTCATTTATGTCACCAATGATTTGATTTGATGGATGGTTCTTTTGAATCCATTATTTTGTTCTCTTTGGAGGAGCTTCTTGTTTTTGTTCCTGTATATCTTGTTGACCATTATTTACTTCTTCCTGGTTGACAGTTGCTTCTTGTTCTATAATTTTCTCTGTACCTTTTTCAGCCTCTGTCTCAAGTTTCAAAGATTCTAGATCCTCATCATTATTCATTAGAACACTATATTCCTCAAATGTAACATTTATGCTCCCCACTATCTAATTTTGTCTTAGATTATAGCATTTATAGGCCTTTTTTTTGCGTGAGTAACCAAGAAAGATACATTCATCAACAAGCAATTCAAACTTACCCAACTTTTGATATTCTCTTTTGATATAACATTTGCTTCTAAAGATTCTGAAATATTTTGCATTAGCCAGTTTTCCTTTCCATAATTCATATGGGGTCTTATTGCAATTATTTCTGAGAATACTTCTGTTGATAATGAAGATTGTCATATCAATTGCTTGAACCCATAACGTTTCATCCAATTCTGAGTCCTTCAGCATTGTTCTACCCATTTCTTGTACAGTTTTGTTCTTTTTTTCAACAACTCCATTTTGCTAAGCTGTTTGTGTTATTGAAAATTGTATTTTTATTCCATTTTAGTCAAAGTATTGCTGAAAAAATTTGGAAGTGAATTCTCTGCCATTATCAGATCTTAGTCACTTTATTTTTAAATCAGTTTCATTTTCGACCAACTCCTTGTAGATCTTAAAGCACTCAAATGCTTCAGATTTTTTCTTTAGTAAACTGCTATCATTAACATGAAATATAATTCTCCATCTAAGCCTTTTGTTCCCATAGGACCACATAGATCAGTATGTATCAATTCCAATGGATGTGATGCAAAGTGTTCTTTTGTTTTAAATTCGCATTTTGTCTGTTTGTCGCGCCGACAGGCCTCACATAGTGTGTTGTAAGATTTTGAGATTTTCCGCATTTCTCGTATTGCTTCCTTTTTGCTTATCTTGACAAGATTGTCAAAGTTTATGTGACCCATTTGTTTGTGTCATAACTATCTTTCATCTTCTTTAGATAGTAGACATGCTTTAGTTGCTTCATCCAAAACATATATGTAATTTGGAGCTCGACTTGATGTAGCCACAATTTTACCATACCTGCCTTTCCTGATTTCACATTTTGTGGAGTTGAATAGCATTGTGTGTCCTTTATCACACATTTGTCCAACACTGAGTAGATTTTAATTCATGTTTTCAACCAATAGAACATTCTTGGCTAGAGCATCTTTGTTTTCAAGACTGGTGGTACCTGATCCTATAACATTTTAAGATCCATCATTTCCAAAGGACACGGTTCCATCCTTCTTCTCTTTCAGAGATACAAATTTATTTCTATCTCCAGTCATATGCGTTGAGAAACCGCTATCAACATACCGCACATATTTGTTGTTTTGAGCCTTGAGAGTGAGAGCACAATTTTCAGTATTCTTCTTCTTCAATGTTCGTCCGTTCTATGGCTTTGAAGATTCTTTTGGAGGATTTTCAAGTCTGCAGTCTTTGGCTGTGTCCAAAGTTTTTAAATTTGTAACATTCCATATTACTTCTTAAATTTTCAAATTTATTGATGTTTCGTTGAGCCCTGGGAGGTTCATATTTGACAGATCTCCTGGAATTGTATTGGTTCCTAGGGTACGTGAGACATTCTACAGCTTTATGACCAAATTTTCCATATGAATTAACAATAGCCATGAAAAATATGTTGTTACCTGGATGGAAGTATTCGTCGGGGAATTGTCTCCAAGGTTGTTCTTACGAATCTTGTCCAATGAAGTCTACATGTCTGTTAGATCTCATATGTTCATTGTATTTTGTTGTAGAAGGTCCTACTTCTTCTTCTTTGTAACTGAGGCCAGTTCTGTCGTTGTAAGATCATTGATTATTGATGAGTTCTTCCAACACCCTTTTGGCATAGTTTTGGACAGTTTTTCCCTTCTTCACTTCCTTACGCAGTGAGACTACTTCGGCTCCTAATGCTTCCCTTTCTTGGTTTCTTTCTTCCAACTTCTTTTGAAGTGACTCTTCAATACATTTGTGTTCTTCAACTTCAATTTTGAGACCTTGAACTTGTTCTTCAAGAGTGTTGGAATGGATCTTCTCAACCTTGAGCTCTTTTATAAGCTTGATTGCCTCCTTAGAAAATTCTTCTATGGTAAACCCTTCTTCTTTTTGTTCGGTACCTCTTGTTTATTGTGCTTGGCCATAAACAATACTCTCTCATTGGCTTCTTCTTCACTGTCACTGTCTTCATCGGATGATGAGCTATATTATTTAGATAGCAATTTCCTTTTGAATCCTTTCTTCTTCCCTTACTTGTTGAATTTCTTAAAGCCTTTATTTCCTTTTGAGTTTCCATCACTTATGTTTGGACATTTTGCTGCGAAATTCCCAACCTCACCACAACCGAAACATATCAATAGAAGTTTACCTTTGAATTTTCCCTTACCAATTTTTAGTTTTCTCGTAAAGTAAGCATATTCTCCATCTGAAAAACCTTCTTCATCATCTTCCTTTTCTTCACACTTGTAGGTGTAGGTTCAGGTCTTTGCCTTTGAAGGTTGTTTGTCCTTATTGGTTTTCTTAGATGCAGCAAATGTAGTTTCTATATGTGAAGTACCCTCTTCTTCATCAAGTCTCATTTCATATGCTATGAGAACTCCATGTAATTCCTCTTTGTTGAGTTTGTCCATATTTTCACTGTATTCTAAGACTGATACCTTTGGGTTGAATCTTCCTGGTAACGTTCTAAGAATCTTCCGTATAATAGTTTTCTCGTCAACAAGCTCTCCCAACCCTTCCACGGTGTTGGTTTTTTCATAAATGTGTTGGAAATATGCAGCAATGTTGTCATCTTCTTTCATTCTAAGTTGATAAAATTTTTCTCTATAGATTTGAAGCTTTGCTTCTTTGACATTTGAGTCACCTACATATATATTCTCAAGCTTGTCCCATACATTTTTGGTGGTTTTACAACCCAACACCTTATGATAAGAAGATTCAATAAGTCCACTGGTAATAATATTCTTTTCTTTTGCATCATTTACCAAATTATTCTTACCTTGTTCATCCGCAGTTGGTGTAAAGCCATTTTGAACAATGTCCCATACTTCGTAACCTTGCACCCAGAGATAGACCTCCATTCTTCCTTTCTAGAGTGCATAATTATTTTCATTGAATAGAGCTACACCATGCTTGGTATGCTCCATGATCTCCTTACAGTTTTTAAATTGCTATTGAAGGAACCAAGCTCTGATACCAATTGTTGGAAAATACTACGGGGGGGGGTTGCGGGCGGGCGGCGGTTGAATCAGTATTCCTTAGAAATTAGCACTTTTAAATATTTTCATAGCATCAGTTAGTCTTCAATTATCATTAATGTTTATGCAGTAACAACAATGAATAAAAGAACACAGGAGTCACACAAATTTTAGGTGAAAAACCCCCTCCAGGCCAAAAACCACCGAACACTTCTAATAGTTCTTTAATCTTCAACTCCAATTGAAAAGAAAGCTCCAACTTCCTAGAATCTAGAAAAGAATTATTCTCCAGCTCCCACTAGATGGATGCTCCAATGCCTGAGATGCTTTAATAGTCAACTGAACGAATGCCCCAACACCCAATGAGCTACAACTCACCCTAGCACCACCCTACCACCCTGAAGTTTTCATATGCTTGAACCTGTTGGTGACTTCATGCACTAGCCTAGCACCACCCTACCACTCTATAGAAGAATAAAAGAAGAATGGACTCCTGTACTAGGAAAAATGGTCCACTTTATAATGATATAGAATGATGTAGAAGAAGAAGACGCACTAGACCATAACCCCAACTATGACACAACCACCTAATGATGATACTAGAACTCCAGACATTGCCTCTTCAACTCTTGGCAGATAAACACTTGTACAACTTTTACAAATATGCCTTTACAATGACTATGTACAATGATACTTTTACAATGTCTGTATGTAGTGCTACCCACTTGAAGACTTCATGTGGTGAACTTCTTACTATTGTTCTGCACCTTGATTGCTGCTCTTGTCATGCTACCCTTTCTCATTCTTAAGAACATTAGATTATGTATTGAATCTTCTCTTGATGAATATATAATACATACAAAAATTCTTCAAGGAAATAGCCATGACATGATAATAGTAAAACTTACCTCATCTTGCAAAGCATATGTCAGTGCTAAACAAAAACAACAAATTAGAATACAAAGAACCTAATGCAATTAAGAGATGAACATGCATATACAAAAGATACTTACCTATAGCTTACCTCTGCTACATCATTTTGTTGCACCTTGCTCTTTGCGGCCCTAGAAAGTATGGTCCTTTGCACCCCTTGACAACACTTGATCTAGTTTTTCTTGCCTTCTAGGAACACGATATTTATTCTGATGTATCTCTGCAATTTTGGATCTCCAACATGAGATCTTTGGTCTTGTAGAAGGCCTTTGAGTCTTCTTTCTAGTGCCATAGATCTGACCCGATTTGGACTCTTCAAGACAAAGTTATACCCAATCTCTCACAATGACCTAATTATGGACTAGTTCAGTAAAGCGAACTTGTATGATGTGCCACGTGTCATTGTTTCCTCCAACTTTAAAATTGATATAAAGAAGATTACAGTCCATGCACTATCTGCCATTTGTTACAGAATTCCAATCCTCTTCTTAGAGAGATAATTATGACGATTTTCCCTAACTTCCACAGAACATATCTTTGAAAATGTAGCGAACCAAGATCTAAAATTTGGTCACAACGTTCATCAGGATTTCAAATCAAAAGGGTTTTAATTTCATAATCTAAGACTTCGCATAAATGAAGTTATAGCGAAAATTCCATGATCATGGCCTTTGGAGGATATATGAGATTTCATTTTATAGAGTTGAGAGGGGCTTCTATAGAGAATGTGGAGGGATTTTAGGAGCTTAAAAAATTATTAATTAATGACTATTCAATAACCAAAACCAATTATGAGTGCCATGCCACAACCCCATAGGGTTTTAGCCCACTAACTGGGGTTACTAACTTCAAACATGAATATCTACCAAACCGTGAAGAATTACTTGGCGTGCAATATATCAACAGAAACATCTTGACGAGTAGAATATATCTAGAAGATCCTTGACTCAAAATAGAGTAAGTTGTCAAGTCAGAATTGCCTTGAAAGATTAGGGTAGCCCCTGGTGCTGCTTGGGATGACATCAATGGCAACCTCAAATCATATTCAGATCAACAATAATTACACTAGAATGATAATTGTTGCTTTCCTGAAGAAAAATCCTGAGGCATTCGAATATTTCAAAATATACAAGGAATTAGTCGAAAATGAAATTAATTTGAAGATCAAATGTCTAAGATCAGATAATGGTGAAGAATTCACGTCCAATGCATTTCAACAATACTGTCACTGACGAAAATGGAACAAAAGGTAATTTTCAACACCCAAAACACCACAATAGAATGGAGTTGTTGAAAGATAAAACATAATTGTACAGGAAATGGCTAAAACCATGTTAAAAGACTCAAACTTAGATGATAAATTCTGGGTTCAAGGAATTTATATTGTCATATTCATTATAAATAGAGGCCTGCTCAAGAACAATTGTAACATGACTCCGTACGAACAATGGAAAGGAATATCGACTAACGTCAAATACTTCAAAATATTTGGAAGTAAATGCTACATCAAAAGAAAAGACCAAAAATTGGGAAAGTTCAATTCCTGTGTTGATGAAGGTATTTTCGTTGGTTATTCAAGCAAAATAAAGGCTTATAGATGCTACAATCTGAGGTAAAAACAAATAGTTGAAAGTATAAATATTACTTTTGATGAAGGTTGTGTTCTAAAGGATAAAAATGAAATCGTCTCTTCAAGCAAATCTGAGAGGCTTGAGGTAGAATATGTGAAGGATGAAGAAGAAGCTCCAGAACAAGACAAAGCAAATAAGGAAACACCAGTCAACCAAGAAGAAATAAGAAATGATCAGCAAGATGTACAAGAAGTTTCTACAAAAGTTTCAAAAGAATGGTATCAAAATAATCATCCGTCAAAACAAATCATCAACAACATAAGTGAAAGGATTAGAACCAGAAGAAGTCAAAAACTTCGTTCATCACAACAAGCCCATCTTGCTCTTTTAGTGACTTTTGAGCCTAGCAATTTTGAGGAAGCTAGTCCAAATGAACACTGGGTAGAAGCTATGAATGAAGTACTGGATAAAATTGAGAAGAACGGCACTTGAGAATTGGTTCCATGACCAAAGGATAAAAATGTTATTGGAACTAAATGGGTCTTCATAAACAAATTGAATGAGGATGAACATGTTACCAAGAATAAAGCAATATTAGTCTACAAAGGACATGCACAAGTTGAAGGAATCAATTTTGAAGAAACATTTTCTCCCATTGCCAGAATGAAAGCTATCATGATGTTTCTCACTTATGCATGCTCGAGAAAAATCAAGGTCTACCAAATGGATGTTAAGTCAGCCTTTCTAAATGGTGAATTGGAAGAAGGCATTTACATTGAACAACCAGAAGGTTTTCTCCTTGCTGACAAAGAAAAATACATTTTCAGATTAAAGAAGGCACTATATGGTCTCAAGCAAGCTCTTAGGGCTTGTTATTCTCATCTTGATAGGTATCTACATAAATAAGGATTCAAGAAATGAAGTGCTGACAACAATCTCTATGTGAAAGTGGATCAAGATAACCTAATGATTATCAAGGTATATGTGGATGATATAATCTTTGGAAGTAATGATGATAGATTAAGTAAAGACTTTGCCACAAAAATGCAAAGTGAGTTTGAAATGTCTATGATTGGCGAGCTGGAATACTTTTTGGGGTTTCAGATTTCTTAGTAGGATAAAGGAATATTCATACATCAAACCAAGTACATCAAGGAAATGCTCAAAAAATTCCAGATGGAATATTTCAAGCCAATCCTTACCCCCTTGATAATAGGTTGCAAGTTAATCTTAGAACATTCGTCAAAGGATGTGGACCAAAGGTTGTATAGGTCCATGATTGGTAGTCTCCTATATGTGACAGCCTCCCATCCTGATGTGATGCAGGAAGTTGGACAAGTAGCAAGATTCCAACCAACACCAAAAGAATCTCATATTATTGTTGTAAAATAATTCTTCAATATCTTAAGGGCACAATGGAATATGGTCTCTGGTATCCCGAAGGAAATGATCTGGTTATCCAAGCTTATATAGATGTAGATTAGGCAATAAGTGTTGATGATCGTAAGAGTACTAGTGGAGCAGCATTCTATCTAGGTGGTTGTCTTGTTTCATGGTTAAGTAAAAAGCATTCTTCAATATAGTTATCCACAACAGAAGCATAATATATCATGGCAAGAGTTTGTTGTACTCAAGTTCTCTGGATGAAAAAAAAATTTGCAAGATATTCAAGACAAGTTTGATGAGCATATTCCCATCTTTTGTGAAAACACTAGCGCCATTAGTATCTGCAAGAATCCTATGATGCATTCCAAAACGAATAACATTCCGATTAAATATCATTTTGTTAGAGATCAGGTCACTGAAAAGAATATCAAGCCTGAATATGTTGGCACAAAGTAACAAATTTCTGACATCTTTACCAAATTCTTTCTGTTATCTACTCGAGTAGAAAGGCAGAGTGGAGGTGTGTATAGGTCTGCAAGATGGAAGTTTGTCAAGGGGAGTTACCCTTTTCCATTGATGACAAAGGGGAGAGAAGGTAGTAGGAAGAGGTGTCATGATTGTAGGGGGATTACTTGTGTTTCCATCAATAGAAAAGGGGGATATTTTTTATCTATGGTTGTCATTGATGTCAACCCAAGCAGCACCAGGGGCTACCCCAATCTTGCATGGGAATTTTGACTTGACAACTCATATTAGTTTGAGTCAAACATATTCTCGATGGATTCTAATCGTCGATATGTTTCTGTTGATATATGGTACACCTCCAAGTTCTTCATGGTTTTAGAGTTATTTTCATTTCAAGTCTGAAACCGCTGTTAGTGGGCTAGAACCCTAGGGGTTGAGACATCACCTTATTCCCCAACGATTGTAAATATATGACTTGGATCCTCACTGTAATCTCACCTTGTATAAGTTGAATATATTGAAAATCCAAAGGCAGTGAACCAATCATTGAATTAAAACACTCATGTGTGATCCAGGTGGATATTGGTGGCCACCCACTTATTCCACTGGGACCCCCACCATTGTTTCTTTCAGCTTTTCAGTTTCCTTATTTGTAGGTGATCCGGATTTAAAAATGAATGTAGAATATTAAAGATATAACCATAAATACAGAGATGCAACACAAAAAACACTTCATTTCATTAATATCAAATACTGAAATATGCTTACAAACAGATAGGAAATAAGACTAGCTCTTGCGATGGTAGCTTATCTCTAAGAAGAGATGTGGTGGCTACATGCCTTTGAATTGTGTTACAATGAGGCTCAAAGCCTATTTATTATTGAGAAACAATGAAAAACCATAAACATCCAAAAACCTAACCCTAGGAGATGAAGTGCCAAAATATGGGCCCCGTTTGGGTAAATTGGTACATCAACTTCCTCGGGTCGTAACTTTGGCATATGATCTTTGTTTAATGCGCACAATATCTCGTTAGAAAGATATATCCAAGAAATACAAATTTTGAATGGAAAATATTGGTGTAAGCCATATTCTTGCATCGATTTTCCAAAAAAACATCATTTAGTGCCTCAAAACGGTTCTGGAAGTTCAGGACCTGAAAAACTGCCAAAAAAAGTAAATTGTGCTACAAATAAGGAAACTGAAAAACTAAAAGAAACAATTGTGGGGGTCCAAGTGGCATAGGTGGGTGGCCACCAATATCCACCTAGATCATTCCTCCCCCTTAGGAAGTAATGGTCTCCATTTCTTTGAGTTTCTCCATGAGATGAGGAAACTTCAGCTGAACTTGGTCCTTGGTAAGCCGCTTGCCCTGGTGAAGGAGTTGGCCTGCTTTGACAACTCAATATAGTTGGATCCTTTGCTGTTGGGTGTTATTGATCTGTGTGTCGATGATCCGATTAATTGTGGCTTGTTCCATGCAATCTGGATTTAACTCTATACGTGTGAGCTATTTTGCAATGTCTGATGTGTCCAGCAATGGTGGGAATTATGGTCGAAGGTGGTCGACATTGAACACTGGGTGCAAACCAACAAAGGGGTGAATGCTGAGATCAAATGCATTGTCTCCCACAACCTATGTAATGGTGTAAGGACCATATCAGAGTGTTCTGAGTTTCTAATAGGCTCTGGGAAGGTGTTCCTTCTGCAAATGCAACCAAACTTT
This sequence comes from Pinus taeda, assembly GCA_000404065.3. Classification (NCBI taxonomy): domain Eukaryota; kingdom Viridiplantae; phylum Streptophyta; class Pinopsida; order Pinales; family Pinaceae; genus Pinus; species Pinus taeda. The sequence continues at coordinate 75,904 of APFE030726576.1, read as the reverse complement.
GTTGCCCACCTAAAACTTGTGTGGCACCCGATGTTGATCATGTCACTTCTTGTACTTGACATTTGATTTCTCCAAATTGTGATGGACATGCTAGAAAATGTGTTGGATTTTCTCAATGAAGTAGTTTTTCTTATCCGCTTTAGACTGGACATGGACCGAATCTACATGAGCAGCTGCAAATGGCATGGCCACATCAATGGGACATAGTGGATGGAGTCCCAAGCCCACCTAAAAAGGTTTGTGGCTAGTCGAGCTATGGAGAGCTTGGTTATAGCTATGTTGGACATAAGGGAGGCCCTCATCCCATGTTTGTGGATGCTTTGAGTTGTACATACGCACAATGTGTACGATCATCCTGTTGACAACCTTTGTCTGCCCATTAATTTGGGGATTGAAAGTTGTGGACTTAGTGAGCTTGGTGTCCAACATCAACCAGAGACTGGACCAAAATGTACCGAGGAACCTGCAGTCCTGATCTAAGATGTTAGACTATGGTATCCCAAAGCATACCCACACTCGTTTAAAGAAGAGTTTAGCACTAGATTCTACTGTGATATTCTTCTTGCAGGCCACCCTAATGGCCATCTTCAAGAATCTATCAACGACCAAAAAAAACACAATCAGTGCCATGCTTAGTAGAAGGAAGGCCTGACATGTAATCCATGGAGATGGATTCCCAAGGTCGACTAGAGGTAGCTAGCAGAGTATAGAGGCATTTATTCTTGATGGTCAGTTTTGGCAATGACGCAGGCAGTGCAGGATCTGATGTACTTCCCGACATCCCGTTAAAGATTCAACCAATAAAATACTTCTACATTAATGCCACCATTTTTTTGACCCCAAAATGCCCAACGGTCCGACTGTAATGTGCTTACCAAATCATCTTGGCACGCTCGCTTGAAGGAAGTGATGTATGATGGCAGTGCATAGTGAAACAAGTCAATTCAAAGGTAACACCAAAGGATTATAGGTCAGAATCAAGAAATTGAGGACAAAGAAGGTTTTAAGTGGTATAAGATGTTTATCCTAGTCAAGTCGCGTAAACACACGGGTTCACCTGATGAAAGGCACATATACGTATGCACGCAGTTTCACAGAAGGAAAAGCACGTATGGTAAGGAAAATTAAGATTAATGAATACCAACGGTTCCTACCATAGTATTGACCCATAGTAATGGTCCTGCCAAAGAATACCATCAACATAACTATGGTTTTGACCCAAGGTAATGAAAAAGGATAAAACTATCTAAGGAGGTGAAGCTCAAAGTGTGAGGGTGTGCAAGTGGTGAAAATCTTATGAAGAGTTAGATCAAAAGAAAATATGCATGTTATGGGTCTTTGATGTGTTGCTTGATTTGAACTTAGCTTGCACTTAAATGTTTGATGATAGATCTGATATAATTATGCATTAATGATGGATCAAGATCATGAGACCTAAAATGACTTATCATTGGATGATTTAATAATGGATAGGCTAGATCTAAGTACTTACGCATGTTTTATTCTCCAAATGCTCTGATCTGGGTATAAATGAATTCTTAAAAGGTTGTAAAGTTTTATTCATCATTTGCAAATCCATATGCAGGTTTGCCTCGATGAAGGCACGGATACACGCGGGTTCGGCATTTCCAAGTACTGTATGCAAAGGAAGAGCTTGTTGTTTAGAACTGACTGATCTATCTTATCGGTGTTGTTGTTTTACTGTTGTTCGTCAATGATGTTTTCATTATATCTATAAAACTGATTGTAGTAGGAGATTGAGTTTGGGTGTCTGATTGATTAAGTAAGAAGGGTGATTGTTTGTTGCTTCCCGTTTAGAACTCTGTAATATGACAACATATCTGAGAATGTCCTTGGTTAGTACTTTTTCTAGGTCAAATGTTTTGTGATTCAGTATTTTTTGAGGTATACATAGCTTGAGTCATTGAAAGTGGCGTATACATGCAAGTTGCCCTCACTGAAGGAGCGTATATATTCTGGCATATGATTTTTGAGGTTGTAGTTAGTTCTGGTTGTTGATGTAGTGTTCTAGGTTCATCTTTGTGTTCTAGTGATAGTGATCTGACTATTCAAATTGGCTAAGTTTTTTTTTTCTTCAGAGTTGGTGGGTTTCAATGATTGGTTGATGCAATTGTGTTTGATGTAGTGATTGATGTGTACCAGGAGTATCTAGCCTGAAAATTTATGAAACATAGTCCATAGAAGAAGAATGAAGGTTGTAGCCTTCTGTAGGTGAGCACCTACATACTGGTAAACATATCGGCTAGTACAAGAGCCAAGGGGTTGTAGCTCCCTTCTAGTAGAATCTGGAGAACAAGTGAAGGTTGTAGCCTTCATCAAGTAGATGCCTGTGTACTGGTATGAGTCTTCACTAATACAAGATTGTAAACAAATTTTATTTATATTAAAAGATGACAATGCAAGTGGTTTTTCTCCCCCATTGGGTTTCCACCTTAAATCTTGGTGTCCATGTGTGATACTTATGTGTGTTTATTTATTCCGTTCTTACTGCATCTGTTTACTGCTTAGTAAATGCATCACACTCCAGTTTAAGCTCAACAGACAATGAATTAACTATTTTACAATTTTATTATCTATATGTTGGTTTCATTTATTATAGTCGCGGATATACGTTGGTTTCCTTCTGTAAAATTGCGTATACAATTTGGAAAAGAAAAATTTAAAATATGGATTCACCCCTCCCTCTCAGTATTTTTCCCAACAAAGAGATCCAAGAACTTGGAAGGAGAAGACCAGGAACTAAGTGTAGTCCCTAGTGGAGTCACCAATTCTGATATAGGGATTAATGCACGGATGGTTCTTGCTGGAATACCCTCAAGGATCTTCCCAAGATCCAAGGAATATTGTTCAAATTAATTACATTTGGCACAAAGAAGCATATACATATCCATATTAATGCATGGTTTTCAAAGTAGGAAGGAAGAGAAAACATAGATCTTGATGCAGTTTTGCTAGAGAACCCAATGTAGCATAGTAGAAAACCCATTTGCTAGCTCCTAGATCAACACTTGTATATAAAGAATACATAGACTAATAATACAACATATAAACTCTAATAACCAAAGCATCAACACATAAAGATATAAAAATGACATGCATCTAAACTACTCATAAAAGAATGGTACTAAATCAACATGTAATAAATCATGACATTGTCACCAATGAGTAGACAACACAATAGTAGGTCTATATTATTAAGTAGGAAATAATGATTACAACCATTTTGTGAATAAAGTTTCCCTTAATCCTCCAACTCCTTTCACTCTCTCTCTCTCTTCTCAACCTCTTGGTAGTAAAGCAACTATCTCACACAAAGCTTCGACAATTAGTTGACAATCCTTCGACCTCTTCCATAATGCCCAAGCCTCCAATATATAAATGATGACAGACTTATACTTACCAACTCTCTCGCGAGTTCTCTTTAGCAAAAGCTAGGATGTTTCCTTGCTTTATTTCTCTTTCCCCTTCCATTACTCCGTTAAAAATGGAAATATCCTTAGACAAGTCAAAGTTAGATGTTTCCTTCTTTTCAGGCTGACATTTGAGTAAAATGTGGAATACTAGCCAGTCAACCCCTTTCTAAATAAATAAATAAAAATCTAAATTTATTAAAAAAAAAACAACAACAACAACAACAACAAATTAAAAAAATAATAATAATTAAAATTTAAAAAATAAATAAATAAATAAACAATTAAAAGAAAATTAAAAGAAAACATATCCAATATTTTCAGGTAGTCCTTTAGCAGTCAAACACTAAGTAACCCATTTGATGATCAAAGTTTCACTAATCAAAGGATCATATCCAAATTTTAAGGAGGAAAATCAGGCCAATAAAACAATTTCTAGAATTGAAGGCAAAAAACTTGCAACAATTCCAGATTTCCTGCAACTACTCAAGAGATATTACTTATTTTGATACATTATTGATATTTTTATTCCAAAAAAGCGGAAACATTTAAGCTAGATTATTTTTCTATATATTGTTTCATTTTTAATGTAAAAGGGTTGCCCTTTGATGCCAAGGCTCTTGACTTTGTAATAGCTTCTATTATACGATTTCTAATTAAATCCTTTCATCTCTTGTTTAAGATAGAATTTGTGTTTCTAGTATGTTTTTTTAGTATTTCCATACTCTTTTTCTCTGCATGGTCAAAGTATTACAGAAGATCTGGGTAAGAATAGATTGAGTTTCAATCTCTCTGAAATCCCCTGTAGATTAATAATTGTTTAAAGAGATTAGTATATTGGATTGTCTATTTGAATTAGCTCTTCTTTGAACTGATTATTGTTTGTCCTTCTATTTTTTCCTGAATATGTTTTGTTGGGCTATAAAAATCTTCTACACGCATCCAAATTTCCCTGGTTTTTAAGTACTCAGGTTGACTACTCAATTATTAGGAATATCCTTACATTCTTCTATCATAATCCTTGAAAAGCTAAGTCATTTTTCCAGGCTGGAAGCTAACACTTTGAGAAGGGACCTTGTGAGAGAGGCCTTTAATCATGAATAGGGATTTTCATTGATCACCAACCACCCTCAATTAAAACCATAAATCTGGCCATTGTGCTTCAAAAGTTGTTGTTCAATGATAGGTGAATAATGTTAAACAAAGCCTCGTAACAACTGAAGGAGCCCCCTCTAGTTCAATGGCCAGATTGAACCTGGAGGATGGTTGAGTTGGTTTCCTGGCATATTTTTTGCAGCCAAGGATTGCTTATGGGAAATACGTATAACACATGCCATCCAAAATGTCGCAAGCCTGCCTATCCTTGGAGTACTCAACCAATAGTTGAGCCTTCCAATCCTGTGTGACATCCATCAGAGATAGTGTTGTGAGTCTCCTAGAGAGGGCATCAGTTACCACGCTGTGTTTTCCTTTCCCATACTCTATCTCAAAGTCGTAAACTTGGAGCTTACTCACCCATTTCTGTTGCCTCTCCTCTAAGGACTATTCTACAACGAAGAAGCAAAGACTGTTGTGATCTGTCTTCACTTTGAATCGATTTCCCACTAAATATTGTTTGAATTTGGCTAGTGCATGCATCAATACCAACATCTCCTTTCTGTACACAGAGTGAAACCGCTCGTGAGCCTATAATTTCCTACTCTCAAATGCAATATGATGGCCTACCTATGTCAAGACAGCCCTAATCCCTTCACGGGACACATCACACTCCAGCACAAATGGTCACATGAAATCCCGCAAGGCCAAGACCAGACAACTGTTCATGACCCTCTTGAGCACATGAAGGCCTCCTCTGCCACCTGCATCCACACAAAATCTCCCCTCTTATTAAAATCCATAAGAGGTGCTACAAGCTATGAGAACCCCCTCACAAATCTTCGGTAATACGTACAAATGCCTAGGAAACCCCTCAGCTCCATCACATTCTTGGGTGTGGGCCAATCTAGAATTTTCTGAATCTTCTCCTGATGCACCTGCACTCCATCCTCCCCAATCGCATGCCCTAAGTACGACATATTTGTTAGCCCAAACTCACATTTGGACAACTTTTCACACACCTGTTGCTCCAGAAATATGCAAAGCACCTCCTCCAAATGCTGAAGATGCTCCTCCCATGTTTTGTTGTAAATGAGTATGTCATCGAAGAAAACTAGGATAAAGCATCCCAACTATCTACGAAACAGGTGATTCATATAGGACTCGAATGTGGCTGGAGCATTGGTTAGCCCAAAGGAAATCACCATCACCAAGAAATCAAAGTGTCCATAATGGTAGCAGAAAGAAGTCTTTGGAATATCTTGCTCCCTCATGCGAATCTGATGGTACCCCGAATGCAGATTTATCTTAGAGAAGTATTTTGATCCCCTAAGCTCGTCCATCAACTCATCTATGCATGGAACGAGGTATCTATTCTTCAAGTTCTTCTTATTGAGAGCCTAGTAGTCTATGCACATGTGCAATGTCCCATCTTTCTTCTTCATCAACACAACAGAAGAAGAAAATGGAGCTAGGCCTGATGTGCCCCAATCTCAATAACTCCTGAATGGTCTGCTCTATCTCATCCTTATAGACCTTCGGGTGCGTATAAGGGGTGGTGATGACTATGTTCACCCCCTCCTCTAGCTCAATGGTGTGCTCAAATCCACGGTCTTGGGGTCTACCTAGTGGAACATCCTCGAAAACCCCCTCGTGCTTCTCCAACAAGGCTAGTATGTCTGGATGTACGGCCTGCATCTTTGCCCCCAAATCAGAAAATCATAGCTCAATTGCCCACTCCACATCTCCATATCGCAGATCTGCCTCAATTTGATGGGCTCAAACTGTTTGAGGGGGCTAAGAGTGCATTCCCCTTAGCATTATCGGCTTCCCATATGGACCTTGGAACTCCATCTCGATCTTCTACTAATCAGTAGTGACCTTCCCCAATGCATACAACCACTGGACACCAAACAACACATTAGTTTCTGGGACATCAACCACAAAGAAATGGTCAATGAGTGAGTAGCTCCTCATCTTTAAGGTCAGCCTGGGTACATACTTGGTACACTGCATGATCTAGCCTCCTGGTACCAAAACTGAGAACCCCTCAAATGTAGTTGTTTGGATGCCCCTATGCTCCACCATTTGGGCATCAATGAAATTGTGGGTGGCCCCACTGTCAACCAGGACTGGCACACGTTGTCCCTGTATAGTTCCCCTGATTCTGAGTGTCAAATACTTCGACACACCCCAAAGTGAAGCAAGGGCTCCCTCGCTTGGGGCAAACGACCCTCCTCTAGGGGGTGGTGGTGGTGGCCCTCCTAATGATGGTCCTCCCTCATCTCCCAGCTCATCTACTGCCTCGACCTCCTCCTCCTACGACTCACTATCAGAGAACACCTTGATGAAATGGGCTTTTCCCTTGGTGCACTTATGCTCAGGTGCCCAAGGATCCCGACACATGAAACACAACCTCCTCCTCTTGAGTTCCCTCTGGGTGTCATCATCCAACTGGCTACATCCTCCATCTCTCTGTGGTGACCTCGCATTTATGTTCCCCTGTGGGGATATGGATCTTATTGGATAGTTAGAGGGGGGGCAGAGCTACCCCTTCATTGCGTCGAGCGCAGCAGGGGGGTCACGAGGGGGTGGCAGCCCCCACTGTCGGTGGGTTTGAGGGGGGTGGTAGCCCCCCGAGGAAAAGAATATTGGACCCTATATTAGGTGGGTGAACCTACCTATGGTTTTGTGCATGGATTTCGCACATTTTTTGGGCGCGATGGTTTTCAATCCATGGTATTTTGTAGATCTTATCAAGGGAACTACAATTATGTTCTAATCAGGGTTAATGGATTGTGGTTTACAGATGCTTCTATGTGTATATATATGTATTGTAACATTGAAAGGAACATAATGAAAAATCAATCTGGTAGTCCCAGTTTTGGGATCCAAGGGAAATCTCTATTTTATATGTTATGCTCTCACCATTGTTTATTTTCTGTTTTTAAAATTCGTATGCAGCTAATTTTTGTACGGGGTTAAGACCTACACTCGTGGGAACAACGGCTCGGTTCTTAGGCACAACATCAATCATGTCCTTGGTCCTAGAAATGACATCATGTAGTGATGTGGGATTGTAAGCCCTCACCCAGCCACGTAAAGGCTCATCGCCCCCTCCACAAAAAACATGAGCAGTTGTGCCTCCAAAATATCTGTCACCGTCACTACAAGTCTCTGGAACTCTGTAATGTAGACCTCTGCATTGCTAATATGTCTCAAGTGGGCCAACTCTTGGAAGTGTAGCTCTAGATCCTTCCTTCCAAACCTCTCCAACAATCTCCTGGTGAACTCTATATGGTGATGTGAAGGTGCCCCAACGTGATCAACCCATGATACCACCACTCTTGGGCATCACCTTCCAAGCCAAGGGTGACGAAACATATGGCATCAGCTTCCCTCATGGGATTTAGGTGAAAATATGTATCAAGTTTTTGGACCCATGCCTTAGCTAAACTCTTTGTTGACCCATTGAAATTTGGGAGTGTAATCTTCCCTAATACCTTATGCACATATTTGTTGGATACTCCTCCCCTATAGTGGCCTCCAGCCCCATTAGTGTGCCTCTCCTTGAGATGGATGTACTCTCCAAAATACATCACCATCTTGATCCGGGCATCCAACCCCTCATACTCATTAATGCATGATGCAATAGAATGTACCAAGTCCACAACTAGGTCTATCCCTCTCTCTAGCTCAACCTCCTCCATGAAATGAGGCATTGTGGGGCGGTCAACGTGCCCATGTTGTGGGTTGTGTGGAGGTTGATACGTACGACTGCCTCCTCCTGCTATGGAACCCCCTTCGCCTTGAGGTTCTCCCTCTGGCCTTCCACCCATTTGTAGGCAATGTCACATGGTTCGGGTTCGAGTTTGGGTTTGACAATAATTAGATTTGGTTTGAGTTCGAATGTTTTGATGAGGTTCGTCATTAGGTTCGTCTATATATATTAATTTAAAATGAATTATATGATAAAATAGTAAGGAATCAACATTAGTAAACATCAAAAATGCTATCGCAGACATGGAAACTGCAAAGATAAATTACAAGCTTGAGTTGTGAAAGGCATTTATGAGTTTTGATCTATGGACTTAATCAATGGTTATGAGGTTCGATGAGGTTCTTCGAACCTCAGTTTTTTTTTAAGGTTCGCCAAAATTCGAACCTCAAGGTTAAAGTTCGATGAACCTTGTGACATAGTTTGCAAACCCATCACCTCCTACATCATGTCCATCATCAACTGCCCTTGCCTCATTATCTGTTGCTTTGACCTTAGTAGTTCTTCTAAGACCTGGTTTGTGTTCCTCTACCTGGGTTGCTCATTCTCTTCTTGGTTTTCCATCCGACCTCGATGTTTTCCACCTCAGTGTCTGAAAATGGGTTTGGCCTCTCTTCTCTACCTTGACCCATGCCTCTGCCTCTACCACGACCTATTTGGAAAACTAGTCCTTGGTATCTCTGTGGCATCACCCGCTCTTTTTCCCCACCCTGATCAAGAACATGCTCTAATACCATTGTAATATTCCTAATGGAATATTTGCAGTGATAACAAAGGTAAGTAATAACATTCACAATAAAATTTCTCATCAACACCCAAATCGGCTCATTTTTCATTAAACAAATAAGCTGGAGTACAATAAAAGTTGGATGAGGTGCACCTACGCTTGCACAAGGCAAACTACAAGCCTAAGGTGATCAATACAAAAGTGTCCAACTGGTGTGAATTTGTTGCTCCCAAAAAACTGCGTTCTCCCCACAAAACTACATCGTTGGTTGACTTCAAGCATTGATGTGCTCCTCTCCAAAAATCTAGAAAACCCCAAAAGGGTTTCTACTGGTTTTGACTTGCCAAATTCAACCCTTTGGGGATTGGCTCTCCTCAAATACTATAACTCACTACCTGTAACTGGAACTATTGTAACTTGTTGCCACAAAGTCAAGAAACCTCCCCAAATCGAGCTCCCAACAATTTCCCCACAACCCATCTCCCCAATCCTCCTGTTAAACCTCCTTCCAGGTGACCCCCACTAATGTCTGCCCAGTCCTGAGTGAGGATGACGTAGGCCCTTCGACCAGCAACTCGACCTAGGTATTTGACTAGCCTTCCTGCTGTAATTTCTCCTCTCTGAACTGGAAAATCGGTGTGAATACCTCCAGCAACCTTCCCAACTGAATTCCCTAACTCCCCTGCTCCACCAAACACGCAGTCTCTCCCACTGCGTCCTTGTTGGCCAAGGCAACATACTCCACTAATGTGTGATCTTCTCTGTATGTCCAATGGAAAAGAAAACCCTCCTAGGGTGGCACTTGAAGTCCACCGAAGAGAGGGATGAGCTTCACTCCTTGGGAAGCTCTTATGTTGAAGAGCACTTGTAGCTTAACTAAACAGCCAAAGCAACAATGAAATTCTCAAATCATCAAAAGGCCCCAAATGTTGCTCATGTCCTTCTATTTATGTTTGCTCCCTTGGGCCCCACATGGGTCCCATCAAATATTTCGATCCCCACTTAAGAAAATCGAACTGCCTCCTTGGGGTGCGTATTTTTTGTGATTGAGTGGCCCCCACGATCCACTAAAAGTCACATTGACCCCCTTTCTCCTAAGTTCTCCCATCAAAATTGCATTAAGCCAAAAATAACAAAATTTCCAAGAAAAAGATTTTCTCCTCACCTTAGGAAAATAATTAGGAAGGGACATTACATGAGCATACTTGTGTGGAATTGTTCATGTGAGAACAAGCTTTGTATCTCCATTTATATTTCTAATTAATGCAATACAGATAAGCGAAGTTTTGAGCAATGGCTTTCCCTAGAGAAACTTATTGTGTTATGTTCCATTGATTTATCTTCTTCTTGTTCATATTGTTTTCATTGATCTATTGGCTTTAGAACATTGCATGAGCTTATGAATCTACAGGAAATTTTACAATGCAATGTGCCATGAACTTTCGATCGTCAATCATCGATATAGTTGATTGCTCCGATAATGTGATATGCGATGTGACTTGGACCTTCAATCATTGATACTGCAAGACCTTTGATTGCTGATTGCCGATATCGGTGGTCACTCATCGCTAATGCGCTCTGACTTCCACTGTTGTTGCTTTTAAAAACTCTGATATGCAGGATCTAGGATTTATACTTAGACATTCTCCTTTTCTTTTTGGCTTTGAAAGGAGAACTTTAATCTGCTCTAACTTTTGATTCTGGGATCCATTTAAGGAGTTCTATATACCATTGGAAAGTTGCTTCATAGCACTTTTCAATGGAGAAGATCCAATGTATGTTTTGAGTTCTTCTGATGCTTGAAAAAAGACTTCAAACTTCCCTGCTTATTTACTCAGATTTCTAAAGAAAATGTTTGACAGGCCTATTACTAAGCAATGTTCCCTATTTATTACAAATTTAAATATTGGCACTAAAATTGTCATCATTTTCCAAAAAAAGAATTAAAAATGTGAAAATTTATTGTGATAACAAGTTCTTTAGCTAATAACCATATCAATCTTACAGACGCATTCCATCTATTACATTCCCATAATCCTCACTTCATTCTATAGGCTAATTCTCGATCATTCTAAATCGGTCATCCAAGGAGAAGTGAAAAGATTTGTGGTTTTTAGTTTCATAGCTTCTTTAGTTTCCAGTTCTACCCAAAGGCCAATCCAAGTAAAAATTCTCAAGTCCAAAAATTTTGTGCTTTCGAAAGCCAAGTTACAGGTGTGGATCCTCGGTTATGTAGCTAACAACCATATCAATCTAATACTAGCATTCCATTTGTTACATTCCCATAATCCTCACTTCATTCCATCAGCGAATTCTCAATCATTCCAAATCGGTCAACCAAGGAGAAGCAAAAAGCTTTGTGGTTTTTAGTTTCAGAGATTTTGTAGTTTCAAGTTCTACCCAACAGCTAATCCAGGTAAAAAAAATCTTCATTCTTTGAGAATTGAGTTTGAATAACAAGTTACTTTAAAAGAAGTCATGTTTTAAAGATAGAAATGTGAGCTCTAATAGTCTCGTGAAAGATGGAGTGTGTTGGTAGAATAATTGTGCCTTCTTAAAGAAGGTAAGGAGTAGGTCCAACATGTGATCAAGGTGAAGTATGAGTTTATCAATCTACTGGCTCCTCCACTTGATAAGCAAGAATTGAGTCTAGGTTCTATTGGAGAGAACACAACTTACCCAGCTTTGTTTCTATAGACACTTATGATGGGCCATTCATCTTTCCGAGAAAAAATCTACACACGCATGACTAAGCCATGACATCATCGAAATGTCATCCGAATCTCTACAGTGGAGGACGACGAATCTCTACAATGTCGATAAGAAGAACCTCATAATAGAACACTTATCGGCATACTTATCATTTTTTAATTTATATTTGGTATAAGACATTCTGCAATTTTTTTTAAGTATTAATAATGTCTTAACAAAATCATTTTTGAATAAAGTTGTAAGAGTATAAAAATCTTTTTAAAAAACATTTTTTATTAATTGAAAAAACATTAATAAAATTAATTTAATTATATTATAATGAGACCCCAAAGAAAGTCAAAAGGCATACAGGTTAATTCAAGGTGTCATAGGCTTAAAAATAAAGCAAAAGATTAAATTTCCTCGAGAGAGTGGGTTGATTTGGAGTGTCATACATTTAAAAAGAGAGCCAAAGGTTCCATTTCTGGGAGAGAGTGGGCTAATTCAAGGTGTCGTGAGTTTAAAAATAGGGACAAAGATTCCAATTCTAGGTGTGTGCAATTTAGGAAGAGATGACATTTGTTCTGTGAAGAGATGACATTTGTTCTTCTATGGCTTTTAAAATATGCATGTGCAAGAGCTTGTTTTCGAAGCAAGAGTTTGTACCCGATGCAATCACTTATTTGGACTTCGTTGGAAAAGCCCCTTAAAAACCAAAAACCACAAAATCACCCAATGTTTCCCTATATATTGCCAAACCGCAAATCTTCGTTATATATTTTGCTTCTCTTACTGCAATTGAAATGAAAAGTGCAGTGCTATCGTTTTATTGTTTTGAACGAAGTGTGACGCTATTTTGTACATAGCAATGATACACAACTTATCTATAAATGCAATGTTGATATTTGATAGGTAAGACCTTCAAAAAATTCATATTTTGTAGATAAAGTTGTCAACATGTTTTTTGGTTGGTCTAAGATAATGAGCAATCAAAGAGGCTTTTAGTTTTATTTTATTTGTTTTAATTTAAATTTGGTATAAAACATTCTGGAATATTTTTTAAGTATAAATAGTGTCTTAATCAAATTGTTTTTTTGAAGAAAGTTGTAAGAGTATTAAAATCTTCTTAAAAGATTGTTTTTATTAACTGGGGAAAAGAAAAAAAAACACACACACACACACACACATATATATATATAATCTAATTATACTATAATGTGACCCCAGAGAAAGTAGATAGGGTGTGTGAGCTGATTCTGAGTGTCGTGGGTTTAAAAACAAAGCAAAATATTCCATTTCTTGGAGAGAGTTGATTCAAGGTGTTGTAGATTTAAAAATGGAGCCAAAGTGATCTGAATTGGATCCATGAAAACTAGCAAAGTGCTATGACTGTATCAAATTAGACAGACTTCAAAAATTTATGAACAAAGAGTTATCAGGAAGACCTCTGGACAGTGGCAGTTTGTAGCCAGCGAGGAACGACGAGGACCTTGGCCAAAGCGCGCTAACCGAGGCCCATGGAGACCGCGCATGATGCAAACTGACAGTTGGGAAGTTCAGATTGGAAAACAGAGGTCGTTTCTGATGCACGATTAGTGCCTAGGAAAAACCCTTTGAGAAGGAAAGGCCCCAAGCACTTGGTCGCATGGGAAGCCGGGAGACCGTAGAGAAAGCGCTAAAGCAAAAGACGGGCCTCGGGCTCCAAAATCGGCGAAATATCGGAGACATATTGGGTGGTAAGCGGATTTGGCAGAAAAGGAGCGATTCCATACATTGCATGACATGTGTCCAGCGGATGAGAGAGAAAACCACCTCTCATCGTGGGCTAACGGTCGAGCAAGTCAACCGCGTGATAAGAGCAAACACCGTAGGATCTGGGGGCTCCAGATCTGACAGGGGAGATTGCGCCCGATGGAAAACCAGATTTGACGGGGAAATAAGCCGCAGGATATAAAAGTCTGAAGTCCCATTTGATTGTTGAGTTGGCAAATGAATCATTACACAGCGTAACTGAAATACTGAACCATTGAGGAAGAGCTGGCACAGTTCGTAAGAGGACAAGTGGCCACTTCCTTGTGGGACATTGGTGATGACGCAGAGGTAGGGAACTCCAAACGAAATGTAGCAGGCAATCCAAAGGGGCAGAAGAGGAAGCGAACAGTCAAGAACAGATTGGCTTTAAGTCATGAACAGACAGAAAACAGAACAGGAAGAATTAGAAAAGAGAACAGTGAAAAGAAAGACGAGAGAGACAGTAAAGCAAGAAGCAGAAAAGAAACGGAAAACTGAGATGACCTGCAGCATAAGGCAGCATCAAGCAGACAGAAGGTTTGAGAGGTTCAAACGATCCCTGTGAGGACATTTGTCAGGAATTGAACACCACATTGGACTCATCCCATTGAAAACCAAAGAGGCCGAGACTTGGTAAGGAAAGAGTCTGTGCACTCCAGTGGCTTGGGGAATCCAAGAACCACCCTACTAGGCATTATCTGTTTCAGGAGACTCAAGTTGAGCTCCTCATTGTAGATCTCTACTTTAAAGACACAATAAAGGAAGGCCACCACTGAAAGTTGGACCAGAGACGTAGCCCTGGAGAATAGGGTGAACTTCTTATTAATGTGTTGTGTTCTTGTATTTGCTTACTGTGTTTCCCTTACTGTTTTCAATTTTCTAGTGTCTATGTATTTTGCAATCTGATTGATCAGTTGCCTAAAATAACATAAACACACATCAGCACATGAGTCTGTAATACCTTCATTCATTAATTATTTAACTGAGATCACACACGAGTGATTTTCAAATCAAGTGGTATCAAAGCTCAAGGTTGTTAAGGTTAGACAAGCTTGTGTTGGATTTAGTTGTTGAATGCTAACTAGATCAAAGCTCAAATTAGGAGGAGAGTTGGTCGAAAGTAATCCTGAAATTGGGAGAGTTTATCCTCGGAAGAAAATGTCAAAGGATGCTTCTATGGGGCTAGAGCCTCAATTCCTAAATAGTTTCCTAGCCATAGAGTCCATGGTAGAGGAAATGTATAGGGACTTTAAAAAACATAAGGATGAAGATTCATCAAGCTCTAAACAAGACAAAGGAGAAGATGAGTCTCATTTCCATGACCACTCAAAAGGCAAAGGGAAAGAAGAAAGCTTTCTCACACCTCCTAATAGCCTTGAACACAAAAAGAAAGCATATTTGATTAAACTAAATGTCAAATTTGATTTACTTATATACGATGGAGAATTGAATGCAGAAAAGTTGGACAATTGGATTAGACAAATTGGTGTTTATTGCAGGGTGCAAAATATTGATTCAAACAAGAGCAAGATTCAGCTGGCAAGCCTACGCCTTGGAGGCATTGCCTTGGTTCGGTGGGAAAGCAGGACCCAAGCTGACATGAAAAGACATGGTAAGACTATCTCTATCTGGAGTGAATTTGTTTCTACAATCAAAAAGCAATTCTATCCATTGGCCTACACACAGCAAGCCATGATGAGCTGGCAAACTCTTCGACAGTTGAAAGGGAAAAGTGTACAGGGATACATTCAAGAATTTAGAAAGAGAGCATTGATTCTAGGAATCTCATTACACTTACTTGAGACTCTGTTGAAGTACATTGGTGGTCTACACAGCTACATGAGGCACACTATCCTCATGTTTAATGCCACTAGTATAGATGAAGTATCTGTACAAGCTACTCATCTAGAAGCTAAAGGAAAGAATGGAAGTCCAGAAGTTGGGGGATCATCTCAACCCATTGCAAGCAAGAATAAGGAGAAAACAAAGCAGAAATGGAAAGCAAAGAAGGCTAACACTGCAAAGAAAAGCAAGACTTCATGCACTCACCGTAAAAAGGATGGGCATGATGATGAGCACTATTGGATTCTGCATCCAGAGCTGAGACCTAAGAAGTTCGAGGGCAAGAAGAAGAAGACTATTGCGACTATTCAAAAAGAGTTGGGGTTAGACTTGGGAGATGAAACAACTATTGCAGCCACAGGTATAAGACGTTGTCCGTTTTAGAGAACGCAGAAATCAAGAAACAGATCCAGAAGTTGCTCGAAAAAGGTTTAATCAGACCTAGCACATCACCATGTGGGTCACCGATCGTTTTGGTGAGAAAGAAAGATGGCCCGTGGAGAATGTGCATTGATTACCAGCACTGAATAAGATAACAATAAAAAATCGTTATCCCCTTCCTCGCATAGATGATCTTTTAGATCAATTAAAAGAAGTTTATTTCTCCAAGCTAGACTTGCATAGTGGATACCATCAGGTCAGAGTTGCAAAACAAGATGCATGGAAGATTGCTTTCAAAACAAAGCATGGATTGTATGAGTGACTGGCTATGCCTTTTGGCTTAACTAATGCCCCTGCTACTTTCATGAGATTAATGAATGATGTACTCAGACCTTTTCTTGATGATTTTGTTATTGTGTATCTGGATGACATTCTGATATTTAGCAAAACGTGGGAAAAACACTTAAAACATGTTAAGCAGACACTAGATGTTTTGAAAAGAGAAAAACTTTATGTTCAACTCTCAAAATGTGAATTTGGCAAAACATCTCTAAATTATTTGGGTCATATAGTAGGGGGTAGTGAATTGAAGATAGATCCCTCTAAGGTGGCAGTGATTGTAAACTAGCCTAAACCCAAATCTGCTAAAGAAGTTATAAGCTTCTTAGGAGCAGCACAATATTGGAGAAAGTTCATTTCTAGCTTTTCCTTAATTGCAGCTCCCTTACATGCTTTAACAGGATTGAACAAGGTGTTTCAGTGGGGAGGCAAACAGCAAAAAGCCTTCGACACCTTGAAAGAAAAGATTAGTACAGCACATGTACTAGCACTGCCTGATCTTCAAAGACCATTTGAGATCCAAACGGATGCCAGTGACTATGCCATGGGAGTAGTGTTGACTCAGCACGGTAAACCCATATGTTATCATTCTAAGACATTTAATTCTGCAGTAGTTAACTATCTGATATATGATAAAGAATTGTATGCATTAGTACAAAGTGTGAAAAAGTGGAAACATTAATTAATGGGCAAAGAGACAGTAATAAATACTTATCATCAACCACTTCAATATCTACACTCCCAAACTAAGTTGCAGCAGTCAAGACACTATAGATGGATGGGTTTTCTACAACAGTTTCATTTAGTCATCAGATATAAAAAGGGCATACATAAAGTTGCAAATATGTTATCTAGACCCATTATAAATGCATCTACTATACTTAAGCATAATTATGTGTTACATGAGAGTTACATTGAACAATATGCTCAAGATATAGACTTTAAGGATGTATATGCAACTTTAAGTCAAGGCAAACAAGTAGAAAAATTGGATTATCATGTAAAAAGCCGACTCTTGTATCATTGTGGGAAGTTATGCATCTACAAACTGAAAGAGTAAAGATAATTCGAGAAACACACACTTCTCTAATATCAAGTCACTTTAGGGTAAGTAAAATAGTTGCACAGCTGCAAAGATTTTGTTATTGGCCAAAAATGAACGAAACAATTTCTAGATATGTAAGAGGGTGTATTATGTGTGCTAAAAGCAAGCCCAGCAATAGAAAACTAGGTTTGTACACTCCATTACCAGTTCCTTCTCACCTTTGGGAAAGTGTTTCCATGGATTTTGTTGGAAGACTACCTAAATCTAGGAAAGGTCATGATTATTTGTATGTTGTTGTGGATAGGTTCAACAAAATGTGTATTTTGTTACCTTGTAATAAAAAAATTACAACTGAACAAACTGCAAAACTATTTTTTGAACATGTATGTGTTCATTTTGGATAAACCACTTCCATTATATCTGATCAAGACACCCGATTTGTTGGGAAGTTTTGGTCAAGTCTATGGGAACTGATGGACACCAAATTGAATAAAAGCACAACTTTTCATCCATAATCTGATGGCCAGACAGAAGTAGTTAACAGGACAGTGATCCAATTACTTAGAGGATATTGCAACAAGCATCCTAAGCTTTGGGATGAACATTTATGTTATGTGCAGCATGCTTACAACATAGCAAAACATTCTTCTACACAAAGATCTCCTTTGGAAACCTGTTTTGGTTTCACACAATGGTCTCCTTTGGATTTTGTCTTTGGTAAAGAAACCACAGTTGAGGGACACGGTGATGTGGACAGGGCAACTAGGTTCATTAAACAAATCCAAGAGATCCACCAGGCAGTATAGGAACAACTGGAAAGGAGCCAAACCAAATACAAGGCAAGGCATGACAAGCATTAGATGGAGCATAGTTTCCAAGTTGGTGACCAAGTCTGGTTGTATATTAGCAAAGACAAGATGCAAGGTGAAGGTAAAAAGCTAAAGCCTATCAAGTATGGACCCTTCAAGATACTTGACAAGATTGGTGAGAATGCTTTTCACCTTGATCTACCAGCGTACATGCGCATCTACTCGGTCATAAATGCAGATTGCTTGAGACTGTTTAAACCTTCGCTAATTCAAGATCCTGAAGAGCAGAGTCAATTGCCTTCTATTGATGACCTGCTACCTAAATATCTTAATGAATTGCAGGAAGACACAATTTTGGACAAGAAGGTGAGGACGACGCGCAGGGGAGATGTTGAGTACCTCAGAATTGGGCTCGAGGGTTCAAAGCCGAGCAGTGCAAAGTGGATAGAGATTGGACAAGTGAGACAATTGTACCCTCACTTAGTCGATGCTTGAAAACCAACTTTTGGTGGTCCAAAAGCTTTTTCAGTGGGAACATCGTGATCTGAATTGGATCCATGAAAATTAGCAAAGTGCTATGACTGTATCAAATCAGACAAACTTCAAAAATTTATGAACAAAGAGCTATCAGGAAGATCTCTGGACAGTGGCAGTTTGTAGCCAGCAAGGAATGACGAGGACCTAGGCCAGAGCGCACTGACCAAGGCCCATGGAGACCACGCATGATGCAAACTGGCAGTTGGGAAGTCCAGATTGGAAAATAGAGGTCGTTTCTAACGTGAAATTAGCACCTAGGCAAAACCCCTCGAGAAGGAAAGGCCCCGAGCGCTCGGTCTCACGGGAAGTCGGGAGACCGTAGGGAAAGCGCTAAAGCAAAAGGCGGACCCCGCGCTACAAAACCAGCGGAATATCGGAGACATATTGGGCGGTAAGCGGATTTGGCAAAAAACGAGCGATTCCCTACATTGCACGACGCGTGTCTGGCGGATGAGAGAGAAAACTGCCTCTCATCGCGGGCTAAGAGTCGAGCAAGTCAACCGCGCGATAAGAGCGAACACCGTAGGATCTAGGGGCTCCAGATCTGACAACGGAGATTGTCCCCGATGGGAAACTAGATTTGACGGGGGAATTAAGCCGCAGCATATAAAAGTCTGAAATCCGATTTGACCACTGAGATGGCGGATGAATCATTACACAGCATAACCGAAATACTGAACCATTGAGGAAGAGCTGGCGCAGTTCATGAGAGGACAAGTGGCCACTTCCCTGTGGGACGTTGGTGATGATGCAGAGGCAGGGAACTCCAAACGAATAGCAGCAGGCGATCCGAAGGGGCGGAAGAGGAAGCGAACTGTTAAGAACAAATTGGCTTTAAGCCATGAATAGACAGAAAACAGAACAAGAATCAGATAAGAGAACAGTGAAAAAAAAGACGAGAGAGACAATAAAGCAAGAGGTAGAAAAGAAACAGAGAGTCGAGCTGACTTGCAGCGTAAGGCAGCTTCGAGCAGACAGAAGGTTTGAGAGGTTCAAGCGATCCCTGTGAAAACATCTGTCGAGAATTGAGCACCACATTGGACTCATCCCATTGAAGACCAGAGAGGCCAAGACTTGGTAAGGAAAGAGTCTGTGCACTCTAGTGGCTTGGAGAATCCAAGAACCACCCTACCAGGCATTATCTGTTTCAGGAGACTCAAGTTGAGCTCCTCACTGTAAATCTCTGCTTTAAAGACACAATAAAAGAAGGCCACCACTAAAAGCTAGACCAGAGACGTAGCCCTAGAGAATAGGGTGAACTCCTTATTAATGTGTTGTGTTCTTGTATTTGCTTACTGTGTTTCACTTATTGTTTTCCATTTTCCAGTGTCTGTGTATTTTGCAATCTGATCGATCCGTTCCCTAAAGTAACATAGACACACACCAGCACGTGTCTGTAATACCTTCATTCATTAATTATTTGACTGAGATCACTCACGAGTGATTTTCAAATCACAAAGATTCCATTTATAGGAGAGAGTGGGGAATTTGAGGTGTTACGGGTTTAGAAATAGAGCCAAAGATTCCATTTCTGAGAGAGTGCAATTTGGGCAAAGACGATGTGTTTTGTGAAGGGACGACATTTGTTGTTCTGTGGCTTTCAAGATAGGCATGTGTAGAAGCTTGTTGTCGAAACACTAGTTTGCACAAGAGCTTGTTCTCAAGGCAAGAGTTTCTACCAGATGCAATCACTTCTTTGGAGTTGGTTAGGAGAGCCCCTTAAACACCAAAAAACACAAAATCACCCATCTTTTCCATACAAATTGCCAAACACACATCTTTTTTGTATTCTTTGATTTCCTTATTGCAATTGAACTTGTGCTAGTGTTTTATTATTTTGTACATAGCAGTGATACACAACTTATTTGTAATTGTGAGGGTGATTTTCTCTTGTTATTTTGTACATAATCATGATACAACTTAATCATAAATGCATTATTGATTTTCTCTTATTACTTTGTACATAACAACGATATTGAACTTACCAGAATCTTGGTTATGGTATCTCTCGTATGTGTTAATACTATGGTGTTACTTTGCAATTTTACTCATGGATTGAATTCTCTCGTTATGCTCCAACCATAATCAATATTGAATTCATGCAGATTTGTTCAGCTAACCCAATTGCATGTTGTTGGGAATGGTGATGGTCAATGGTTTCATAAGGATGTACAATCTAAATTCGAGAGGATGTTGTCTAAAGTTGATTTACATAACCCCTTATCAAATGGAAATTTAAGGAGGCTAGGGTTAAGGTTAGTCTCTCAAACTTTGTAAGTATATAGAAATCTCTCTACGGGAAAAAAATTCAACGATGTCATATTCGATGAGAATTTGAATGGGGAATTTGAGGATTTTGATATTCAAATATCAATTGGGTTTCAAAGCGTCACAAACCCACAAGAGGAATATCGAGCAAAAAACATAACAATTGGAGCCCATGGAGGTGAGGAGATGAATGACACATAGCAGTGATATGGTGGATTGTCTATTTTTTGTGATTTATGTTTAGAGAATATGATTTGGAATGAATGTTGAGTATGTGGTTTTTCTTTTTTTTGGTTGGTCATTGCAATTTTTGTGAGAATTTGGTTTCTAGTTACCAACATGTAACACAAAGACAAATATTTTACAGTCTCATAAACCAAAAAACAAAAAACAAAAAAACAAAAACAAAAACAATTTCAACTTAGAAATAAATATATTAAATTGTTAAATTGTATTTTTGCATTGTTGAAAAAATTTATATACATAAAATTTCAAAACTTCATTACTTTCGATTAAAATTCCAAGTTTTTTTAATAATTATGATTTTTCTAATAATCATCAATAAAAATTATCCTCTACCACCCAGATGTAGTTTGTCCCTCTTTGGTATAGAGTGGTGGTTTAATAAAAAAATTGGTTTATTTTTTTGAAAATTCAATTGCAACTTCACATATTTTAAACTATTTTAGCCAAAAAAAATTCAAGAAATTTAAATCATATAAACTAAACTTAAAACTATAAAATCTATTTTTTACAGAACTTCAAATATCATTGCTTTAGCATTATTCTAATTAAAATTTAAGCAAAATAAATAATAATAATAATAAAACAGCATTATATCATTATATCACTGTTTTATCATTATTCTAATTAAAATTTAAAAAACAAAAAACAAAAAAAAATAATAATAATAATAATAAACCTGCATTATATCACCGCTTTACCATTGATCTAATTAAAAATAAATAAATAAAACAAATAAAAAAAAAGCATTATATTACTGCTTTACCATTATTCTAATTAAAAAGTCAAACCGGAAAAAGGTGTATATTTTCTTAAAATAGAAGTTTCAGGACTCCATCTTCAGTATGTAACAATATCGTTTCTGAAGTAGGTTACATGGTCTTGTACGGCAACAAAAAATGCGCATTCAGAGTACACCTTTATTTAGACCACTACAGTTTTCGGCAGATATTTTATATCCTACAAAGCCAGACCTGAACCTGCCACTTGGCATCTAAAGAAGCAATTGATTTGTATATCATTAAAAAAACTTCCCCAGTGACTACAACGAAGTGAAATTCTTGATGACTTTATTTTCGCTTAGAGCATGCGAGCTTTAAAAAGCTTACCATAGCCACAATCACTGATCGAAAAACACTAGATCACTACTGCGTTATTGAGATTCCAAGCTTTAATTTTTATGCTTTGCAAAATGGGATTCCAAATTGAAAATTTCCAGTTGCGGTCACAATATGATATGATACGTTGAAGAAAAGAATGAACGCAAATAATTCGATGATTTTGTGTAAATAAAGAGAAAATAGTTAATAATCAAACAAACACCGCAGATACACATACGAATTCATGGCTCATATAAATTAAATAATTACGGGAAGTGTCTTCTGAATGGCCTTCAACCAGTTATGACACCGGCCAGGACATCACTCTTTCCGCGTGCAAAAATAGTATACACAAGACGGATGGCATCTAGCCACCCATCCATTGCTTCCCAGGTGTCTGCAACCTACAATAGCATAGTCATTTGCCAATGAGAAATAAGAGCATGCAATCTAGCTTAGCAAAAAAGAGAGCGATTACAATTGTACCATCACAACAATGATATAGCCTCATCGTGCCGAATATAATAAAACGTCAAAGGAGAATATTTGAACCGAACGGTTTAACTTCTTCTGAAATCAGCAATGAACTTTATATTTTGCCTCTCTTTTATGCACATATCAGAACTACATTCACAAGCGGTGTTTGTATAGTTTGAACTTCAAAATCGAACTCATATCGCCTAAGAAAACAAGTGATGTATATCATCACTGAATGGGCTGCACTGAATAAACCCATTCAAAATGGAAGTACATAAAATATCTGATGCTAGGTGAAAAATAAATATCAGAGACCTGGAGAGAATTGCAGCCTCTCGATCAAAAAATGTTTCGACTTTCAATGTTTGCATTGGTGGAAAATATACTAGCAATAAAATCTAGGTGAAATAATAGTTACTTGTGAGTCATAACCTATTTTTAATCCTCGCGAACCGTTCAAATCACGAGGAACACATTGAATAATTTATTCATAAAAAAAGGGGTGCAAGAAAGTTGAAACTGATTTGCGAAAAATACCATAAAAATAAGTAAGAAATTTTTTAAGTCCATGATAGAAATTCTTTCTAGTAAAACTCGGTTAGGAATGTAAAATATTTTGCTTCCTTCTTAGTATATTTATCCTAAATTCTTACAAGCGGCATGCAAATTGCTGTCATTTGTTATTTTAATTTATCAACAACAATAGAACTGATCAGTGACGATGTTCGGTAATAACAGTGAAAGACAAAAGATCATATGCAAGATTACGAAGCCATTGCAAAATGATAATTACTAGCTGCACTTTTTGAGTGATTGTGAACCAAATGTTAAAATTTATGTTTTCCCACCCCAGTTTTCAGTTTCTCCTTATTTCTCTCATGTAATTAAATGCCCTTTCCCATAACCATATATTCAACAATGCTGAAAAAATAAATTCGCTGAAAACACAAATTCTGGAAAATTTACAGAATGTTGGAAATTGCAGAAACAAAAATCAGCAATAATAAACAACCATTAAAACACATTAAAACACTGATATTTTTTGTCAATGTGACCCTGGAAAAACCCCCTACAACTCTTGGGGAAAACCAATTTGAGAGTTCTTCTTTATTTCTGAAAAAAACCTTTTTACAGCAAGAAAATATTCAGCAAAAATCAGCAAGCAAACTTTTACAACTTATCTCAGCCTTGCTGAAAAACTGCCCTACTGAAACTTCACTGTTGTTACTCCGCTGTTGATACTCCGCAGCTCACTGTCCAGAAATCTCTCTTGCTCTCTTGCTCTCCTTCTTTCAATCTGCTCATGAAAGAATTGAATCGAATGTGTTCTTTTCCTCCTTTTCCTCCCTTAATATAACTCCAAGTGACTTTTGGGTGATCCCTAAATCCAATGGCTGAAATAGATTTAGATCAATGGCTGAGATTAAATGCACATTTAAATCTCACTTTCTATTTTTTAATTCACCCCACTTTAATAAAGACCCACTTAGTCATTTATTTCCAAAGTCACTTTTCCTTTCTAATTTTTCATTGACTTTATAAAAGTCACTTTAAAATTAGACTTAGTAACTTTATCACTTAAAGTCACTTTTAAATTAGATTTTAACTTTATAAGAATTATAAAGTCACTTTAGGAGAAAAATTAAAATCTTTTAGACACTTTTCCCTAGGCCAAAGATCAAAGCCTAAGGGAACCACCTGTCCTCCGGTACCAAATTTCAACACCAAAAGAATATTGTTTGTATTAAGCAGACAAACAACTTTAAATTTTATTTTTGGAAAAGAATATAATGTTGAATGAAGCCACATTCAGCGACTTATATTAAGTGAACAAAGTTCCTTTTTCAGATTAATTACTCCAAAAAATTTGGAATATAAAGATATTCATGACAATTTCCCCTCATTTCAATTCAACCCCACATGCTTACTTACTAATTTCCCCATTATTCCCTCATTTTGACCCTTGCCCTTTAGTTTCACACATTTCCCTAGTAAATTACCTTGCAAAATTCACCCCCTTACCCAAAACCCCTTTTTCCTAGTGTGAACCCCATTCCCCATTGCAAAAGACCCTCCCCCCTTATTAAGTTCCCTATTTTTCTTCAAAAAACCCATAAAAAACCCCTAATCCTAAGTTTTTGTTCACGCGCATTATTTAATTAACTTCCCGAAATCATATTTTCCCGATAAACCCATTTAACCCACCAACCCTTGGTGCGGTTAAGAAACCCTGCCATAAAACCCCTGGTCACACTTTATAAAACCCACGCTTATATTAAATCCCCACCTTAGTTATAAATTGATTACAATTAGTTGTAATTAACCCCCCCGGCCCCACAAATCTTCACTCTGATTCCGTTTGTGCATATTGACCACACAACAACCCTCTGATCTCCCACCCCCAGATCCAACGATGCGCATCCATATCGTGCATGATCACTGTCTGACCGTTACTAGCCCGAGAGCAGGCGAGATTCGCGGTTTTGCCTGGGCACTATTCTACTACATGGCAACCCCACGCTAGATCGCGTGCTCGCGGAGAAATATTGCTTGCTCTCCAAAAGCAGTGCGATCACCCGAGAAACCGCCTCCCCACCCACACCAAAAACCTTCCACTACTCATTTGAAGATTCCGCACCAAAATGTAACCGTTGTTGGTTAAAAGGCCTGAGAAGCCCCATTTCACCCTTTTCACTCGTTTTCTCTATGAATGTTGCTCAAGCTTTTCTGCGACACCCTGAGCCTCTGCAACCAAAATTGACCGTTGTCTACCGACCGAAAGCTCCGAACACCCAATTTGAGCATCCAATTCACAGTTGAAGCCATCGTACCCTCTGCAATGACCATTCAAACTAGTTTGCAAGCCATACCACCAAATTCTAGGTATTCTTGAGAAAAACCAAAACAGCGTTCTCAATTTGAAAGCTTACAATGAATTAAAAGCTTACTTAATTGAAATTAATTAAAAAAATTCCCTAAATTGAAAAGTATTTCAATTCAATACCCAAAGCCCTTCCTTTTGTAAACTGGAATTCCCTTCGTTGTACCAAAGCTTCCAAAACCTTATAGTTTCAGCAACCACAAGCCTAATCCCTGTCCATAAAATCAGTCATGGCTTCCCAAACCTCTCTAGACATGAGACCCATGTCAACCCCTCCACTGGACATCGACCATTTGGCATTAGCAAACAAGGATTTCTAGATAAAAGATATTGCTTCCCCAGCCTACCTTCTGAAGCTCCATTGCTAGAGTAAGAATAGATTCTTGAACCATACTGATGACATCCATCTGTGGGAATTCAATTTACCCAAGTTTTTATTCCCAGAAGTGCACCCATTCCCTGATATCATACACTTCTCTCATGCCTGCTATATCCCTAGCCAAAGAGCTATTGTTGCCCCTAATCAGCAGTTGTTGTTCACAATCACTCCAAAGTCTATCAATCAAATGTTGCAAGTCCAACCTAGCCTTAATGAGACCCCACTATTCATTAGAGACCTATTGGACCTATATATCACACTAGACTTGGTTAAGATGAGACAAATCTTCTAGACCTTCATCATAGAAGATCGTCATACATCCACTGATAGTCCACCTTATGCTACCACCATTTTTCAGAGACAGGCGGACATATAATCACCATGCTCTCTTACATCCTAGAATATACCACAGATGAGCATGTGGATGAGGTTATCCTAGCTTTTCTATCCATTTTTACCCCAGGCAAGCCTCAAATTGTCATATACAACTATGCTCAATTCATTGCAGACAGGATGCATGAACAATTCACTAGACTGCCAATTGAAAGAGTTTTCAAGTACTCTTCAGTGTTATTTCACATGTTTTTATATTATCAAGCAAATAAATTCCCTGTCAACATCCAGAAGTTGGATACCAAGGGAAAAGAGAGATCAGTTGTTTACTGGACACCCTTGATCCAGAAATACTCCACAGCATTTACCTATAAAGATTTCATTGATTCATTTGTCTACCCAGTCATGAACATGCTGACCAGTGACACTCAACCCAAACTTAGCCAAGAAATCAAGAAGGTGCTACAGTTGGCCAAGAACAACAAAGTGGGAGACTGATATCGGTACCATAACCACACTGAAATTAGAGTTTATGGTTGCCAACTAACCCCTTATAAGTTGCCCAAATACCTCCCTATGAGGATATTTGCACTTGAGTATTTTAGGCAAATCATCAATTCAGATGAGGTCAACTTCCTAGCAGCTAGGAAGAAAACCCAATTTAAAATAAAGAACCAATTGGGCCCCTTCATATGTAATAACAGAGAAGTTGGACCTGACCCTGACAAGATATTGCAACAGATGAAACTCAGAACCAACTTCATGTGGCAGTGTGACCTTCTTGGGGTCATAAACAAATTGAGAATCAAGGTCAAATTGGAACCTTTCATCCACCATCCTAAACCTGATATCGAGCAGTTTGCCAACCAATCTGAGTGGTTGGAAAATACATTGATTGACATGGATAGCACAGTGGTGGATGTTGAAAACACACTAATTGATGTTGAAAAGCAAATTGACTAGAGTGCTTTCCTATGGGTTCCAGAACTAGGGGAACCAATGAGTAATCCTCTTATTTTACAGACCCCAGCAAATGAGGAGAGGAATCCAAAAAGAAACAGGGAGGAAGGTTCTAGTTCTGCCATGGAGACCACAGATCAATACTTTGAACTTAGGAAAAGGCCCAAGTTGAATCATGTGTTTAAACAGGAATAGAACATTGAATCAGTGGAAATCATTGACACTGAAACAGTGGGGCAAAGAAGCAAAGACATCGTTGCTTCAAGAGAGAATCAACAACCAACAACCTCCAACACTCAAATGATTGAGAAACAGTTAAGTGTTGAGGTTTCCTCCTTCACTAGGCCAGCTGATAAAGAAAGAGACATCAAAGACAGGTACAAGGAGATAAAGAGGAATGAGAAGTTAAAGGTTGAGACATATGCCCAATACTTCAAACGTACACCAACCAACCAAAGCAGGTTGATGTCAGCTTTTGACATCAAAGCAAGAAAGATGCAGGTCTCATTCATGCATCGAATTGTCCAACAGCCAAAGACCTTAGTTGATTACAGAGAAACCGATTTTGAGGTATTGATCAGGGATGTTCATCCCATTGACTAGATGGAGTTTCATAAACAAGCAGGAGAAATGATTTACTCCACCCTCACACGAAAGGCCATGGTTGCACATAGGCTACAGGGTTCATTGGACAACATCACAGCCCAATACAAATTGGAGAAGGCCTCCTCACAGGCCAAAGACAACAAGATCAAGTCATTGGAGGACTTGGTCATTGAGTTGGGCCATGGTTCGGGTGACATTAAGGCTGTTGAGAAGTTGATCAAAAAAAAGAATGAGGATATAGCAACTCTCAAGAAACAACTAAAGCCGCCTCATTTAGAACACCCACAAACAAAAGAGGTCCTGGAAAGCCAAACAAATCATGAGGAGATGATTGATTTGGTGCTACAACTGAATGATCAGCTGATGGAGATGGAAAAGGAATTGGATAGCTTGATATAGGTAAAACAAGCTAGTTTAAAGAATGCCCCTGCCACTGTTATTCCAATAGTAACCACTGGAGTACCTTCCACTTTGGCAGCGTCCTTAGCTCCCACAGCTCCAATGGCCATAGCACTGCCAACATCTACATTGTCTACATCAGTAACAGGGTTTACCAGAGATGACGCAAGTAGATTGGTCAAGGCAATGGAAGACATGTCCATTCAAACAAACGAAATGAACAAGCTTAAGAAGAAGGTGACCAGTCTGGAAACTAACTACAAGCTTGCCCAAATCATGCACAAGGAAGAAGTGCAGAAAGCAAGCAGGATGAACGAAGGAATAAAAAACCTGGAGAAGATACTTACATTGAAGCAACCCCTTGGACAGGCTAAGGAACAATTGTGGGCCAATATCATTGAATCTGTCAATGGTATTTGGCCATCCATCCAAGTTATTTTTGAGCAAATTGATTTGATAAAACAGACTACAGAAGCCATACAGAGAGTAAAAGCAAAACTTGGAGACATGCCAAAAGAAGCTACAAGGATCATACACTTCCTCAACTCCAAAAACAAGTATGAGTTGCAGGAATTAGAGATACCTGAAAGAACAGGTACAATTTTGGAAGTGAAAAGGGTCCTCACAAAGAGCAATTTAATGTTAAACCTGGAAGACAAGTGCCAAACCATGTAGCTGGCCATTGACAGATTCATTGTCAAATTTAAAATTTTGAGGCAAAAAGGTTTACCGAATCCCTTGGTATTACGCTGATGACACAAGAGGACTACAATAAAAAAATCAGAGACGTAGCCAGAGATCAAGTGAATATTTTATCTATGAAGGGCATCCCTACTGGCAAGGTCTTGTACGAAACTTTTGAGAATTTGTTTTACCTCCAGCATGAGGTAAAACACTTTTTTGTCAATAACCCTACTTTTGCCAAGTATATAGAGGTAGATGAGATTTTCAGGAAAATGATCAATATCCAATTACCAGATGCCGAAACATGGGAAAAATTAAATGGTTTACTGTAGAAATTCAAAAGGTGAAAATGTACAGTAAGAGTAAAAAGGCACAGTAAAAGGATAATGACAGCTCAGATAGGTCAAAGTGTATCAGTTGAAAGGTCAGAGTAAATAGAACATCCAGCGTTAAGACTAAACAACAAAGCAGAGATTAAAAGGCAAAATATCAAAGATTCAAGACAGCAAAACCTAATAAACAGGGACAGCAAACAGCAATTCAATAGCTATCTCTATCTTCTTGCATGAAGATTTTTCTCTCCTAGATTAGTTCCCAAGACAGTTTGGGATATTTTGTAAATCATTTTTGTATAAATACTTCATAATTTGAAGCATTGACGGTGGATTGCTATACATTTATAGAGTTATTTTGATCATAGACATGAGGTTTTTTGTACCAATTTTCAAGTCAACAGACTGGAGCAAGTAATAAAGAGACTGCATTACAGGATTCATGTGTAGAGCTATTACAGTGAAGTATTTTCTTTGTCAATTTGTTATTCTCTTATGTTTTTCACAAACTTAAATGTTATCTAAAGTTGAATGAATTAACTAGAAATTTATCTCAGAATTTGTTTACGTACACTCTGTTTTTAACAGTTAATTATTTACATGTTTTCTTCTAATATTCAGATCTGAGAATCCTTAATTGCTCTCCCATCCCGATTGACCTCTTTCACTTTCTTCATAATCCGGCCTAAGGAACCTTTAAATGCTCTTTGGATCCGATTGAAAACCACTTCACCATCTAGCCTTGAGATCTGAGGTAACTCTGTTATCTTGCCCTGTAGACATTGTTTCTAGAACTTGATCCAGTCCTGTTTGTCTGACATTTAACCCCATAGCCCAATGGTAAAAGGCACCCTTCTTTCATAGAAGTAAGTTATCCCACCACCAAATCTAAATTAAAAACCCAAGCACAATCATAATTAGCCTAAAATCAAATAACTAAACAAAGTTAAATAAAAAAGAGAGAGCCCTCTCTGAGATTAGGTAGGCTAGTTCCTAATCTCTATAGTTGGTTTGTGGTTACCTCTAATCATTTCTTTCCCAAACACTCGAGAAATATTGGAGTGATAACAGAGCAGTGAGTGCAAGGCAGAGAGGCAGAGATAGTATCGGTAGACCAGCACAAGGGCAGAGAGGCAGACGCAGAACCAGCAGGATCCACACAGAGGCCACCAATGACTGCGCAGAGGGCCAAAGGGCCTGCGTGAGAAACACAAAGGCTACAAAAGTGACGCAGACGACTAAAGAGTCTGCGCAAAGCCTCAGAGGGCTGAGGCAGAGGGTTTTAGGGTTACGCAGAGGCTAGGAGACTTGACGTTGAGCTTGAAAAAGGTGTTGGAGAGAGTTTCGTGGAACAGACTGTTGGGTATACGACCAAAGTCCCACATTGACTAGAAGTGGGGAGGATCATGGGTATATAAGGATGGACAAATATCTCCATTGGTATGAGGCCTTTTGGGGTAAGTCCAAAAGCAAATCCATGAGGGCTTAGGCCCAAAGTGGACAATATCATACCATTGTGGAGATATGTGGTGTCCAGAGTCCTTACAAGTGGTATCAGAGCCATGCCCCGAAGTTAGCCAAGTGGATGAATCCTCGGAATGTCGAACAAAGGTGGTGGGCCCCAGTAATATCACGATGGGATCCGTGGATGAGCTCGGTTAGACAGGTAGTGTGCTCCGGATTCTTCATGGACGTGTCCTGGTCCCAACACAGTGAAGAGTTGACCTGGGATAGAGCAAGCTCTCGAGGCAGGTGGTGTTCCATGTAAGGCGTGTGCTTCCAACGCATTGAAGCGGAGAATCCTGGTTGGTAGAGAGTGGGCGGATGGATAATCGTTTGAGGGGAGGCTCGATGGTCCTTTGTTCGAGGGGAGGATTGTTGGGTATACGACCAAAATCCCACATTGACTAGAAGTGGGGAGGATCATGGGTATATAAGGATGGACAAATATCTCCATTGGTATGAGGCCTTTTGGGGAAAGTCCAAAAGAAAATCCATGAGGGCTTAGTCCCAAAGTGGACAATATCATACCATTGTGGAGATATGTGATGTCCAGAGTCCTTACAATTGTCATGCAAGGTAGCATGTCGAACTGTCCTACTAAAAGAAATGGGTTGCTCCACCTGATCCCTCTTTTGCATCAACGCCACAGCCATAGTGTGCTCAGACGTAAATGAAAATATAACAAAATCATGAGTATAATCAGCACTGGTGAAGACTGGGGTTGTGGTCAAAGAAAAATTTGCCAAGTTGAATGATTTCATGGCATCCTCGGTCCATTCCACAATGCTGTCCTTTTTCAAGGTATTAGTTAATTCACGTAAATGCTCAGCCAAATTTGGTATAAATCTGTGTCATAAATTCATCTTACGATTGAAATCCTGAATCTCCTTTTTAATGTGTGGAAATTTTATTTGCTGGATTGCCTCCACCCTTGAAGGATCAATGCGAATACCATCTTTTGAAATTATATGACCAAGGAGTTTACCTTCATCCATGGCAAAAAGACTCTCTTTCGGGTTTTCTCGAACTTCCTACATTTCTGAAAGACAATCATTAAGTGGTGTAAATGCTCATGATCAGAACCAGAAAATATTATCAAATCATCTAAATACACTATGAAGAAAACATCCTTCTCATTAGAAAAAGTTATGTCCATCGCCCACTGAAAAGTGGCTCCAACATTATTCAACACAAATGACATTTTGGCATATTGAAAAGTTACCCATGGTGTCGTGAAGGCAATTTTGTCTTGGTCTCTTTCATGCACCAAGATCTGATTATAGCCCAAGTAGCCATCTAGTAGTGAAATCTGTGATGCTCCAACTACTCTTTGCAGAATATGGTCCATCTTAGGAAGAGAGTAATTATCCTTTAAGGACACTTTGTTGAGGTTTCAGAAATCTATGCACAACCTTATTTCTCCAGTTTTTTTTCTTCGTACGAGGACCAAATTTGAAATCCAATCAGAAAATCTAATTGCAGCTATGATGCCAACTTTAAACAATCTATTTACCTCTTTCTCAATGGATAGCAGTAGCTTTGGATTGATTCTTCTCAATTTTTGTCTAAAAGGTTTTTGATCCGGCTTAATAGGAATAATATGCTAAAGAATATTCTTGTCATACACTTTCAAATATAAACAATCCCACCCAGAAACATCAGAAAATTCAGAAATTAACTTAACATACTTAACTTTTACTTCAAGAGACAATGTTTTTTATAACTTTATAAGCTTGGGCTAGCCAGCTATTCCAAGATTTAAATCTTCAACTCCTTTTTTCATAGGAACCAAGGTTGGTTTTCTCGCCACATCATCCTAATCAAAGAGCTCCTCTAAAGGTATGAGACCTCTAGGAATAATATTATCCTTTAGCTGTAAAACCTCCATCTGATTTACCTCAATATCTTGTTCATCGGAATCACAAACATCATCAATGAAAGCATTCTTAAACTTTTCCTCATTCTACAAAAAGGCATTAATTTCATTTTCATCCCAAAAAACTTGCCAATACCTCAAATTATTAGGAATAGTAGGCCTACGCTTGACATGAATTTAAAATTTATTGCTAGAATTCATGGGAATCTTCAAATTGCTGGCTACAGTGATTAGTGAATCTGCAAAGATGTTTTGAGTCCAGGGTACCGTTGTCAAGGTGTAATCTAGAAACATCTTCAAAATATCCAAAATTGCATTTCTGTAGGCTCTCATCTGTAGATGCTTCACTTGATATTCTCCTTTTACTTATTTAATCACGAACTCTAAATCACCATAAACAGAAATCCTTTTCACGCCCAGTTTCTTCAAACATTTTAGACTTGTAATCGACGCTTCATACTCTACTTCATTATTAGAGCAATCAAAATCTAATTTTTAGGAACATAGTCTAACATTACTTGGGACTTTGGTAGGCATGAAAGCAGGGCTTTGAATCCAAATTCCAATACCAACATCACCTTTACCCACAACACCATCGAATTCCATGCTCCAAAGGCCAGCTTCATCTTCTAGATGCTGGAATTATGTTTCTTTCTCAACCTTACCTTTGCTGATTACTTCATTTTTTCGCTCTTCACTAATCTTTGGCTACTGTGTAAGCTACTAAGAAGAAATTGCTATTTTTTCTTTTTCTTGATTAAGAACTGCTATAAAATTCTTGGAAATTTCTAGTACATCATCTACTTCTACAAGTTTAATATCTACATCATTCAATCCACTATCAGAGTACAAAACAAAGGACTCTAAATCACTATGTGCAACATTTATCGGATGGTTCACAGGCTTCTCTTTACTAGTCATCACATACTTCATTTTCTTTTCGTGATACAACTTTCTCAATTGACCAAAAACACGGATTGTAGCATAAAAGAAGTCATTTTGTAAACTGCCTTTGAGTTTAGCTCCACACGATCTAGATAAGAGCATACCAAATTGTGGTGGTATATCAACAACTACCACATCCATCAAGACATTATTGGTTGGGATTTGATATAAGAAACCACAAAATCTTTAATGAGACCAATGCAACGAACTTTATCAGAGTCAAATGAGTACAACTCATGATACTTCTGGGTGATATCTAGGCCCAACTTTTCCATAATAGCTTTGGGCATCAAATTATGGAAAGCTTCAGAATCTAACATAGCATTATGGAGAATATACTAATGCAGTGTAAGACTTAGATAAAAGGGAGGGACTTCACTATCTTCAGGCAGACCTTCTATGGCTAGATGAAAAATAAGTTCAGGATGATCATCCTCGACATTCACCATTTATCATGTCTGACAAAGGATATATTCGCAATATTCTAGATACATGGTGTTTATAGTTGCTATGCTTAACAAGCTCAGTCAAAGCAATGGACACTTTTAATTTAGAAATTTCACTTTATAAATTAAAGGATGAAACTTTCTCTATCTCTTTAACACCAATGTCCCTCTTATCTGTTTGCTCTTTCGTTGCACTATCTTTTTGCATATTTTTCTTCTCGTTTGCAGTGGTACATGTTGATGTTATCTTACTAGAATTCGTTTCAGCAAGCTCTTTTCCTTTCTTTTGAGTGTTTGAGGAATCATTCTTTGATTTCCCATCCTTTATTTTCTGAATGGGATTGACCATGACATCTCTACTACTTAAAGTTTGGTGCCTCTACTGTTCAGTCAAAGCATTCATATAACCACACTGATAATCATCAGATTCAGCCTCCAAAATCACATCATTTTCTAAGATGCAATCCTCATCCCTTTAAATGTCTAGAACTTCTACATATTCTTCATCTTCGATCAAAAATATAGGCATACCATCAATAGTGAAAAAGTGATTTGTTTCAATTACCAGATCTTCCTCATCTTCTTCTTCCATTCCTTGAACATAATTTTGTTATAAGGGAGTTCTGATCTGCTATTGTTGTGCTGGTTTCTCTAGTGCTTTTTGTTCTCTTTGCTTGATTTAGAATTGGGGCTACTACTGTCCTCTAAAATTTGGATTCTGGATTTGAGGTTTAGGTCTCTCTGTGATGGATAACCGATCAACCATATTTTCCATTGTTTGAATCAATGTATCCATTTTTACATCTGAAGTAGATGCTTCTTCTTTCATTGTCATTCTTTTCTTAGATCTCATTCTTGCTCTTTTGGCCAAAAAGTTTGCTTCTACACTGACGACATTTTTTTGCATGTCTTCTAGTGTTGTAGGATCACGTTCCTGCAACTGATATGCCATGTCAGTATTGAAACCATTCAAAAACTTGAGCAAAGACAATCCCTCTGGTGGTTTAATGTTTGCAAGAATAGCATTATATACTGCATTAAACCTCACATAATAGTCTTGCACACTCTCGCCAACCTTTCTTTTGATGTTCTCATACTCCGACAAAATCTGAAGTGGATTCTTCTTCACCTCCTATCGATACAAGAATTGTCTATGGAGGATTGCTAAAGTGGTGATAGAAGTTGCTGGTAAAGCTTTGAACCATTTTCGAACTTCACCTCCAAAGCTTTGTACATAAAATCTCATCATCACATCTTCAATTTCTATTTCATGGAGGTCAAAGAAATCATTCAGTTTATCTATATGTTGCTAAGCTGTAATGGTTTGAGTGGCATCAAATAAAGGTATTTCGGTTTGATAATCAATGGGCATGGCACCAAGATTATGAGGTAAAGCAAGGGGTGCATACCAAGTAACCATAACTCGAGGTGGGGGAGGTGGATTTAAAGCAAGGATTGGGGCGCATAGTATATTCAAAGGGAAATTAACAACAACTGGAGTAGTATGAACTATCTGTAAAGATGAAAGCAGTGGGTAAGGAAGTGTTTGAGTTTCAGTAGATGTAAAGGAACTATTTCAAAAATTAAAAGATGGCCTATTTTTCACCCAAGTGTCTACATTTGAAGAAAGGTTCTGCAACTGATCAAGAGCATGAATAAGTTATGACCCTGATTTACTTTGTGTAAACAAGTCTTCAACGAGGTATTCAAGAGATATAGAGGAATCAACAACTATTTGGTCAATCCAACTCAAAGATTTACTGCGAAATAGACATTTCTCAAAATGAACATCAAATTCAATATCTTGCAGAGTGTCTAACCTTTCTGGAAGTGAATGAACACAAGGAATGAAAAATTCACTTGATTGTTCTTTTGCTACACTGAATTTCTCTGTAATTTTCTTAGATTTCTGCCCAATTTTGTGAGGATCATTGACAATTGCTGGAGGATTTGGATTTGGATTGGATCTGGTGTACTTTCACAAAGCTAGTATGCTCAATTTTGAAATTTTATATATTGCTTTACAATTTTCCAATTCAACCTAGTAAATTCTAAACTCATCATCAACAAGCTTAAGAATTCAAATGAAAGATAATACCGGGGTGATTAATCTTTCATTCCCCAATACGGTCACCACTATGTTAGTGTTAGTATTTACATATTTCCATGAAGGATCAGATTTTCTCTTTGCATTTTCATTTTAGGGGTCCCATACTGAATTTTTTTACATCATTTCATTAGGTCATGTCAAATTGATCCATCGATGGTTGTCTTCTCCTCAGAAAATCTACTTTCTCCCTCATAAAGTATACTTGCTCACCCATCTTCAGGTTGTCTTCAGTCATGGTTTCATGGTCAAAATGCAATCATATTTTCATTAGGTCATAGGGTATGTTTTCATTATGTCTTAGGGTTTCATTTGTTAGAGAATTATATATTATAGAGCAATGGAACACATAAAATAGTGAATAAACATAAAGATATAAAATGCATAAAACAAAAGAGACACAAATATACGTGGTTCACCAAGTTTGCGCTATGTCCACGGAGAAACAGCCAGTCCTTCCTTTTATATTATCTATCAAACTAAAGAGATACAACCTACAAATGATCCATTGTAATTCCCTCTCTGCTCTCAATCTCCTCTCTCTTCCTCACTAAAAATACAGATATATCTAGACGCAATACAGTTCCCTCATATATAGTGAGGGGTTGCCTTCTAGGGCAAAAAAACCCCAAATTAAACATAACTCCTACCATCAGATCTCCACCTAATGAACGACCTATATTGACTACGAAATTACAACATTTTACAAGGAAATTTTACATCTATTCTTAGCTTCGGGGGTGCCCCCCCCCCGGGGACCCCCCTGCAACGAATTATTTATGGGCAGCATTGTTGCCCCATTATGAACTAGGGTCCAATGCAGTGATACCTTTGAATACAGAAGATAATCAGGCTCCACACCCAACAATCTCCCACTTCGACACTAATTATAGCAACTCCACCACTGCTTCATTTTCTAGAAAATGACTCCACTTTGGACTTGGTTATTTCTCATCTTCTTCATCATAATTGAAGACCAATTGAAACTGAGCAAATTCTCAGTTTCTCCCTGGTTAAAACTTTTGTTAACATATCTACAGGATTTTGGCTAGTTTGTATATTTTCCAGCTTCAGTTGTCCATCTTCTAATGCTGATTGTATGAAATGGTACTTGAGTTGTATATGTTTAGTCTTGGAATGAAATGCAGAGTTATTTGCAAGATGTATGGCACTCTAGCTATCACTCTATAACTTGCCCAACTCCTGCTTCTTACCCAATTCATCCAGAAACCTTTGTAACAAAATCATTTCTTTGCTAGCCTCTGTAGCAGCAACATACTCTGCTTCTGTTGTTGAGAGTGCAACAACACTTTGCAGTTTTAAGACCCAACTTACAGTTGTTATACCTACAGTAAACACGTACCCTGTTGTGCTTCTCCTGTTATCTCTATCACTCGCCATATCTGCATCAACATATCCATGTAGAGAAGTGTTTGAACCACCAAAGCATAATGCTTGATTTGTGGTACCTCTCAAATACCTGGGAATCCACTTCACTGCCATCCAATGTTCTTTTCCTGGATTGTTCATGTACCTGCTTACAACTCCCATAGCATGTGTAATAACAGGCCTTCTGCAGATCATTGCATACATTAAGATTCCAACTGCTGATGCATATGGAACTTTAGACATATGAGACATTTCTTCCTGAGTGTTGGGACACTCCTCCTTACTTAATTTGAAATGGCTAGCCAATGGTATAATAACTAGTTTTGCATTCTGCATATTAAACCTTTTAAACACCTTTTCTATGTACTCACTTTGAGACAATGTTAATTTGTGATTCTTCCTATCTCTAGTTATTCTCACACCAAGGATTTGTTTTGCAGCACAAAAATCCTTCATTGCAAATAAGTTTTCCAATTTTCTTTTGAGCGCATTTATTTATTGCATGTAAGAACCTGCAACAAGCATGTCATCTACATACATTAACAATATAATATACCTTCCATTGTTTTTCCTGTTGAGATAAACACAATGATCAAAGTGACATATAGTATAACCTTGTTCAGATATAAACCTGTCAAATTTTAGATACCATTGCCTTAGAGCCTGTTTTAAGCCATACAAGCTCTTCTTCAACCTGCGCACTAGTTTCTCCTTCCCTTTTACCTCATATCCT
This sequence comes from Pinus taeda, assembly GCA_000404065.3. Classification (NCBI taxonomy): domain Eukaryota; kingdom Viridiplantae; phylum Streptophyta; class Pinopsida; order Pinales; family Pinaceae; genus Pinus; species Pinus taeda. Next base: position 37,777 of record APFE030726576.1, on the reverse strand, counting down.
TGTGGCTACTGCATATATATCTCTTCCTCCAAATCCCCATGTAGAAAGGATGTCTTTACATCTAACTGCTCAAGATGCAAATCTTCAGCTACTACTAGACTTAAAATAGTTCTGATTGATGTCATTTTAACAAAAAGGAGAGAATATCTCATCAAAGTCTATACCCTTTTTTTGTGCAAACCATTTCACCACAAGTCTAGATTTATACCTTTTTCTACCTCCATCTTCTTCTTTCAACTTGTAAACCCATTTATTTTGCAATGTTGTTTTACTTGTAGGCAACCTGACTAAGTCCCATGTTTAGTTATGTGCTAAGGAGTACATATCTTCTTTCATGGGTTGCTCCCACTTCTTCCTGGTTTCTACCTGCACTGCTTCTTCATAACATTCTGGTTCACCAAAATCAGTCAACAATACATAATATAATGAACGAGAGTATCGTTCAGGGGGTCTACCTATCCTAGTAGATCCTCTAACACCACTTTGAGGTGTTTGAGGTGCTTGTTGCTATTGTGGTTGTTGTTCTAGCCATTGATCATTATGATTTTCAGGCACCATCACTTTTCATGTGATATTTTCAAGCACTATGTATTTTTTGTTTTCTTTTTCCTGTTTCTTTGCCTACAACTGATCCTTATACAAAACCTTTTTATTGAATATGACATCTTTGCTCCTAATGATTTTGTGTTTTTTTCATAATCATAAAAGCGATAACCAGAATCATTAACACCATATCCAATAAAGGTACATTTCTTTGATTTTTCCTCAAGCTTTGTTCTATTTTCCTTATTAATGTGGACAAAGGCTTCACAACCAAAAGTCTTTGAAAAAGAGTAGTTTAGCTTTTTACCTGTCCATGCCTCCTCTAGAATACCACCATCCAAGGAACTTGAAGGCCCTCTGTTTATCAGATAAACAATAGTATCAACAACATCTGGCAAAAATTGTAAAGGCAATCCTACATGTAATCTCATGCACCTTGCACGCTCCATGATTGTCTTATTCATCCTTTCTGACATGGCATTTTCTTGTGGTGTTCCTGGAACTGTCTTCTCTCTACGAATTCCATTCTCTGAATAGTACCTATCAAACTCTTTACAGCAATATTCACCTCCATTTTTCAATCTGAGACACTTTAATCTTTTTCCTACCTCATTTTCAACCAAAGCATTCCATTTCTTGAAAGTATAAAATACATCGGATTTATTTTAAATACAATAAATCTAGGTTTTTCTGGTTGCATCATCAATAAAAGTAACATAATAATGAGAGCCACCAAGAGATAATACCTGATCAGGTCCCCATAGATCTGTGTGCACAAGCTCTAATTTTTCGCTCTTCTTTTCTTTCCCAACTCTAAGGAATCTAACTCTCTTCTGTTTTCCATAAACACAATTCTCACAGAATTTTAAATCAACATGCTTCAAACATGGCAAGCAATTTCTTGAGTGAAGAATATGCATCCCCTTCTCACTCATGTGACTGAGCCTATGATGTCACAATGTCGTATCTTCTCCTGTATAGGTTAAGCATTAATAGAATTAGAAATACCATTGCATAAATATAATGTACCAACCTTTCTTCCTTTCTCTATTACCAGGGATCCTTTAGTGACCTTCCAAGTTTTATCTGTGAAAGTAGTTACGCAAGCTTCACCTCCCAACTACCTTGTTGAAATCATATTTTTTTTCAAAACTGGAACATGCCTTACCTCCTTCAATAGCCACTCATTTCCATTTTGTTGTTTTATGAAAATTGTACCCATTCCAATGATTTTATAGGGTTTATCATCACGCAATTGAACCTGTCCAAAATCTCCTTGAAAATAATCATAAAAATGTTTCCTATCAGGTGTGGCATGGAATGAGGCCCCTGAATCTACCACCCAAGCATCAATAATATTTTCTAATGAAAGAGTCAAAGCTTCTTACAGCACATCACCTGTTACATTCGCTTCATGATTAGTTTCTTGATGCGTGTCTCCTTCTTTTCCCTTTCAAGATTTGCAGTCTTTCTTCAAGTGTCCTTTCTTCCCGCATTTACAACACACTATCCCTGATATGGACTTGGATCTACCTTTTCTTGACTTGCTGTGATATCTAGGGCTCTTTCCTCTTTGCATTTTTCTTCCCCTAGTCTTTGTATTCAAAGCATTACCTGATGTCTCATCGAAGCTTTTCGGTCGCATTTCCTTGCTAAATATTGCATCGACAACATCATCAAACTTTAAAGTACTAGATCCAGAGACAGAGTTACTAATGGCCATAACTAAACCGTTCCAACTTTCTGCCAATGAGCATAGAAATAACGGAGCCCTAATTTCATCATCAAAAGTTACCCGTACAAAACTTAACTGACTCGTAACTGTATTAAACTCATTCAAATGATTAGCAACAGATCGACTTTCTGACAGCTTCATATTAAATAAACGCTTCATAAGAAATACCTTATTTGAAGCCAAGGGTTTTCATATAGTTGGCCAATGTTGACATTAAACCCTCTGTTGTTGTTTCATTTGAAATATTAATGCTACCGACGCTGCTAGGCACAACCGTATTGTTCCAAGTGCTTTTCTATCAAGAATATCCCATTTTATGTCTATCATACTCGTCAACTTATTTGTCTTTCCACTCAATGGTTGGTACAGATCTCTTTGATACAAATAATATTCCATCTACATCTTCCACAACTCGTAGTTTTGGCCGTTAAATTTTTCGACGCTAAACCTACCATCTTCTGCCATTGCTCCCAGTTGAACTAGGAACCCTTCCGTCGTGTGAGTTTATCTGCCAAATAGACCTTCACCTCTGATACTAGTTGTTAGAGAATTATATATTACAGAGCAATGGAACACATAAAATATTGTAGAAATATAAACACAAAAAATGCATAAAACAAGAGAGACAGATATACGTGGTCCACCTAGTTTGGGCTACATCCACGGAGAAACAGCCAATCCTTCCTTTTATATTATCTAATAAACTAAAGAGTTACAACCTAACAGATCTGCTGTAATTCCCTCTTTTCTCTCATTCTCTTCTCTCTTCCTCACTCAGAATATAGATATACCTAGACACGATACAATTCCCTCATATATAGCAAGGGGTTGCCTTCTAGGGCAAAAAACCCTAAATTAAACATAACTTCTACCATCAGATCTCTGCCTAATGAACGACCCAGATTGACTATGAAATTACAACATTTTACAAGGAAATTTTACATCTATTCTTAGGTTTGGGGGCATTGCCCCTGATTCGCCTGCCAAGGGGGGACTCCCAAAGGTCGCAGCCACCCCCCCAAACCCCCCCTGTAGTGAATATTTTACTGGCAATGTTGTCGCCCCCTTACGAACTGGGGTCCAATGCGGTGATACCTTGGAATACAAAAGATAATCAAGCTCCACATCTAAGATCATTTCCAAGGTCAAGAGCATGATTTAATGGTGTAAACAAAGGGTAACAAGGGTATTAGGATGATAAATAAATCAAGAATTATGGCTAGTAAGTCATAGTCACTATATAATTAGCTTTTTAACTAATGTAATTTTCACCTCAAAAAAACATGTTTTTGAGGTGAAAATGGAGTATTTTGAGTTAATTTGTATTTCTTATGTAATTTTAAGTCACTTAATGTAAAAATGATCTCGGCTGCACCAATGCATGTCTCCTTGCTACAAGACAAAAAAACACTAAAAAATCAGTGCAAATTGAGCATCGTCCACCTGAAAAGGAACAAAAAAGAATAGGCATTAAAAACAAAGATTTGAAAAAGGTCAAGAAACATTAGAAAGTGGGTTTTTCTAGTGAAAATTCAAAATCTACTCCTATATAAGGTGTCACATTTCATTTTCAGATTCATCATTCTCATTTGACAAAGAAGGAGTCAAAAAGTGAAGAAAAGAGGAGAGGTTGAGTGAGTATTGGGCCAAGGAGAAGTGACATTGCACTTGTAGAATTCGGCATTGCGCATTTCAGGAAGTGGAGGTGGCACTGCGCATTCAGGGGGGTGGTGTTGCACATACAATCTAGGCATTACGCATAGGAAGTTTTCGAAAGTGAAAAATGACATTGTGTTGTGCATTCAGTAGGGCGTTGCATGCCTGTAGAAGGCACTATGCATTGAGTAGCAATGACAAAAAAAAGCCTTCAGATTCATAAAAACTTCCAAGAGCACCCTCTCATCTCTCAAACAAGTAAGTGCCCTCACTATACCTCATCATTGAGTTGCAATTGAAGTGTTTAAAGGTAATTTACCATGACAAATTTGAAACCCTAGATTCTCCCTCAATTACACCCTAGAAACCCTAATCCCCTCGATTTCTCCCACCATCTATTAATAAAGCCCTGAAACTCTCCCATATATCATTCCATAACATTCTATACCCCCTCATCCTTCATCCCACAAGTTATATTTAAAAAAAGGAGCTAAGACCCGCTCCCCTATTTTCATGATTCATACCCTCCCCTTGATTTTCTAACCCACCAAATTACCTCACAAGGTCATCTACTATTCCCTCACTCCTAAATCATTCTCACTCACTCCATTCATCCCTTTTCTAGGAGTGCACAGCCTCAAACTTTGCAAACATGGACAAAGAAGACAAAGACTATGAGGAGGAGGAAAGAACTGGTAGTGACAGTTCAGCAGATAGACCTAGGCATCAGAGAAAACCACACAAGGCAGGCAGAATTATCCAGGAAGAGCAATGAAACCTCATAGAATTCTTGGCCTCTCAGTTGGCTTTCACTTGTTTCAGATATTTAGGGTGCTATGAGTTCTGTGAGCAGGTAGAGAGAGTTCAACACAACCCTGAGCTCACTAGGATTTTTGTAGCCAATCTTTAGGACAATAAGGTGACTCTCGCTGGGGTGACATTTATAGTTTCACCTTCCATTATTTCGAAGGCAAACAGGATTTTGAATGTAGGGGAGAAGTGGTACAAGGCATAGGGCCTAGATGAACACTATTATGATCCTTATATCAAACCTCGATACATAAATGAGGTGAAAAGACTTTTTCCTTTCAGATTTCTTGAAAACAAGTATGTCCCCATGATGAAAATCATCATGAAATATTTCAATTGTGAGGGCATATTTTCCATACTATACAACTATCACATCAAGCTCGTGTATTTTACTAGGGTGAGGATGTTAAACCTCCCTTATTTCTTGTTCAGGAATATTGAGAAGATGGCCCACTTTGTACAGAAAAATCCATACCCTCAACAAATGAGTAGTCTTTATCATTATTCCCTGATCAATATGATTATGCTTCATGATATTAGCCTCCTCAACATCTCCTGGGAGACATTTATTGCTCATGACATCTTTAGGGGCCCTTAAATTCCTCCACAGTGTCTCACGAATCAGGCAGACCTTGTAGCAATGCTCAGGTGAAGACTGATGGGAAGGCCAAAGAGATTAGAACTACTGAGGTGCCCAAGGCCTACATGACATATCAGAGGGGCACAAGGATATTTTTTGCAGTTGATAGGGAAGTGTTTGCTCCACAGGATGTGGAAGGGACCTTGCCTTCTTCATCAATCGATAAGCAAATGCTTGCTCCACAATATGTGGAAGGGGCTTTGCCTTCTTCATCAACACAGTAGGTATAGGTGCAACAACTGCATAAGAGGAAGGAAAAGATGCAGGTGTAAGATCTTGATGATGAGGAGGAAAGAGACTTTGATTTGACAGAGCATGATGATGCAGAGTAGAATTATATTAATCATGGCATGGAAAAATGGACTTAGAGGCTTAGAATGAAGAAACAATAAAGGACATCATCATACAGGGAAAATGAGGCTGAAGTCCAAGAATTGATGGAAAATTTGGAGAGAGCCAAGTATGTCATCACATATCTGGATCAAGAGAACAAGTAGTTGAGTGACAAGTAGGTCCTCATGGAGCAGGAACTTCTCAAGATAAAACGACAAGGTGACAAGGAGGCACTATTCACTTTGACTCCTATTGAGAAAGAAATTGAGGATGATAGAGAGATTTGGCTTGAGATAGTCAATTTTCACCTAGAGAAGTTGTTGCACAAGGCCAATAGGGACAACTAGATGATCAATCACATGGCCTACCACTATAGGACCCGAAACAAAATTTGCAACATGAGGATCAAAAAGATGAAAGCTAGGCTAAGGCGGGCTCTAAAGGGAAAAAAGAGGAGGATAGGCTTAGGTTTCTTGCTGAAGATTCCTTCACTCATAAAGATGCTTGATGATGGTGCTGCTCACCAATTTTGGTTAGGTTTGGAGGAGATTTTGTTTTTGCAAATTTTGGAAATTGCACAAACAAAAACTCTAGCTTTTCCTAGGGGCATCCAATGGATAAATGGCTTGCATTTTTGGATTCAGAGCAATGATTACATGCACCCTATGGATTTATAAGTTTTTGGGGCAGAACTAGTCGACCAAAAATTCAAAAAACACCCTAAAAATGACCTTTCTATCAATTTTTGGACATAGAGAAGAAGTCTTGGGAGAGATAACGTTTGAGGGGTCAAATGAGCTTGAAATGAAGAAATGACAGATGTTTTGGAAATTATACTTGAATACCTTTCCAATGAGCTATCATGAGCTCAATTTGGATGCAAAGAAGGCCTCCATAAAGGACCTGAAAGTGGTGCTGTGCATTGGACCAGTGGCATTGCGCATAGGGCAAATTTTGCAGAAGATGGCTATTTTTCTGTGTTTTGACTGTGTTCATGCATTTTCTCTCATGGAGGATGTTTTAATATTGTAAATTATGACTTGGATTGTAAATATGATGGAGAATTAGTAGTAGAGGGTATATTCATTAGATTTAAAGTGAATATGAGCTCAAATGAATCAGTTTTTCACTTTTGGAGGCAAGTTGTTAAAATGCCTATATTCCAGTTTTTTGTTCAGTGTTGGTTATATTACTTCCTCATCTTAGGGATTCGACCCCTGAGGATGGGAGGAGGTTGAAAAAATGCCTATATCTTCTTCTTCTTTCTCACTGTAAAGGGTTGGACTCAGCTGGATGCTTATGCCTTGATTGTACATCATTTTGTAGCAATTTAGCAGGAGATTAATAAAAATTGCAATTATTTCTTTGGGATTCATGTGGTATGGAGTTTACTTCAGTTTCTTCTCTTGTGATCATATGTTAATATGTTTTGTGTACTTCATTAATCATTTCATAGCTTCTAAGTGAATGCTTTCAAGTCGATAGGCAGAATCCATAACATCACTGCTATGCGTTGGGGAAATATTCACCATTATATGTTTTCTATAGTTTAGGAAGGATCCATGGTAATAACATGCTCTTCCTAGCTTCTCACCAGTCTTAAAACACCTCACCCATCAAGCCATAGAGTGTTAAACCTCATGCCTACCTTGCCCCATTGAACACCCTAGAATTTTCACCTAATTCCCTAGCCTAACTATGCAACTCGTCATGATCCAACAAAACCCCTTCAAAATCAAATCAAACTTTGTGCTACTATACCTAGCCTAATATCCTTTTCCTCATCCAATCATCTTGGCTAATATCCTCATGGAAAGGGGCCTCTCCCGGCCTAGTAGGGTTAGCTACTTGGCTAAGCGTGGTTTGTGGTTACCCTGTTATTGCCTTCCTTCAGCCCGAGGTTCAATCTAGGTGATAATAGGCCCTTTGTTTATTAATTAAAAAACAATGTCTATAACATTTTCCCAAAATTGCAAGGAAAATTATGCATGCAATATCATAGTCATTGCGTGCTCGATGATTTTTGCATTCATCCTTTCTTACACACCATTTTCTTGCTATCTTTATAGAATCATCTTCTCTCTATGAATCCCATGGTATGAACAATAGTTATCAAACTCCCTACTTCTACATTGGCCTCCATTATCTAATTTGAGACCTCTCAACACTAAACCATGTTTGTGTTGCAACAACTAAGCTAGACTTGTAGCTATTTCCCTGTAGTCATGATGTTGAAGAAGAGAGAGTTATAGCACCATGTTGCAACAACAAGGTAACTAGATGTTGCAACAATATAGGGGTCTTGTTGTAACCTAAAAGTGTTGTAGAAACATATGATGGTATTGGAGCAACTATCCTTCACCTTTTTGATAGTACTTCCCTGTGACTTCCTCAAGCAGTTCTCATAAATTCTCATAGGTTGGCATAAAAAGGTAAAGTCCTTCCAAAATACATAAGAATGAACATAAAGTTACATAATATGAAGATAATTGTATCTTGGTAAAAAAAATGCATTAGTATCGAAAAAAAATATGGTAGGGTAGTATGAAAAGGGAAAAGGTGCTAAAAAAAGGTTTTAGATAGGCATTAAAAATATTCCAATTTGAGCTGCCATTAATTACACTGCAATAACTTCTTGTTCAAGAGGTTGTGTGACAGTCACCTCATTGATTTCATCTATACTATAATCAACTCCAATAAAATTCATCATCATCTAATCATCCACAAAATAATCCTCTGATGGAACACTCATTGGAGGTTTATATTTTATGTTAAAAGTTAGATTATCCTTTTCTACATATATGTATTTTTCCATAATTACCCATACCTTTTCTCTTTCTGAGTGATATTTTCTATGGTGTTTCTGTTGTCATTGAAAACATTATTTTGTAACTATGTGGTTCCCCAGTTTTAAATGAATTTAAGTTACAATGAGAAAAAAGTTATCTTCCAATAAAAACTAAGGATATAAATTATCTTCCAATTAAAAAAAATTGTCCTCTAAATACACAAGAAGGAAAATATTATCTCCTAATCTTACAAAAATGAACAAAAAATGACTTCCAAATTCAAAAAAAGATAAAAATTTCCTTGCAATTATAGTAGAAAACAAAAATTATCTTCCAATTGCTTAATAAGACAATATTTGTAATCAAATTACCCAAATTTCCTTCTAATTACAAAAAATGTCTTCTTGTTACATAATATGACAAAAACTTGATTCCTAATAACATAAGTGGACAAAAATATTCTCTAATTACACAAAAAATAATACCAAGTGCTTTTTGTCCCTTATTTTCTATGCGTGTTCATTATATTTTTGTTTGGACATAGGAAAAGTGGAAAGCATGAGTGTTGGTTTGAAAATGGCTTGAAGAAACATGCATGCATTCCTAAAAGAAGCATTTGTACGAATGTGCATAAGTTCTTGAGACAAACATCCATATTTATTAATGCTTTATCTACATTTTTCCCTCACCATTTCACATTGGGTGGTTGTTAGAATGAATGCATGATTTTGTGACATTACTTATCACCCTAGTCTCTTCTTTCTCTAACTCTATCTCTCCATCTCTCCCCCCTCCATAGCTATCTCCATTTCCTTCCATCTCTTTTTCCCTCCTCCCTCCATAACTACCACCCCTGTCTCTCACCCTCCCTTGCTGCCTCAATCCCTCCTTCACAACAACCCCCTTTAAATTTTGTATTCACTCGTTATTTCATTTTCCAATACTTGTTCACTACCTCATACCACTTCCATGGCTGATCCTCAAAACCCATATGATCCTAAAAATATATAATTATGTGCCCAAGAAATGACAAATTTCTAAAACTTAATACCTTACCATGTCTAGCATGAAATTTTTGTTCATTATGTCCAATAATTCCTATGAAAGCACTATGTTTCTAAAATTATAAATAACCATTTTTGTTGTTATCTATTTATTACTACTTTCATCACTCACTATTGTGCTTTCTAGCCTCTTTTTAATACTCTATACTACACCCATAATTTCTCTTGAAAATCAAAATAATTCTAGACTTGAAGGCATTTAGCCAACCCCCAAAAATTTGGTTATGATCAAACAATTTATAGCCACAAAAATGGCACCCAACAATTAGCCTTCCCTCAGGTAATTTAAAGCCATAAAAACCAATGAAGAAAGTTCAATAAATTATATTCTTCAATTCAAATTATCCTTGAATTAATCACTGTGATTTAGTAGCTTTATCTCACTCACACACTCTCTCTCTTCTCCCTCCCTCCCTCATTCTCCTTCTTTCTCTCATTTTATTCCCCTTCTCTCTCCGTGTCTTTCTACCCTTTATTTTCCTCCCTATCTCTTTCTCATTTAATCTTTCTCTTCTTCTCACTCTCTCCTTTCATTTTTTCTCATCCACTCTTCTTTCTTGATATTAAATAACCCAAATAATAATATTCTTATTTAATTAAATTATAGTAAAAGAAATTAATGCAAATTAGCCTCTCTAATTCGTCTGGTTCTTTGTATAGCAGATCCCCTTTTATCATTTATCCGTCCAATTATATATATGAAAGAGAGAAGTTGCAATAGTAATGATAGTAGTTTTATAACCAAATTATATTAATTATAACAAATATGATACTTTGATCCATAAGCATCATATTAATTGTATATAATTACTCTTACAATATTGTATTCTTTCACCAAAGCATATTTGGATATATTGATATTATGTATATATTTTTTCAGTTAGCATGTTAAATTATACATATGTTTTACTTTATATAATTTGTGTACTTACCTTAGTAGAGTGTTATTTATTACATCTAAATATTGTAGGGCTTTTAAGAGCGAGGTATCAAATGATGAAGCTGATCATAGAGAAAGAGTCTAGAGATAGGGAATGTGGTATAAGAAAGGACAAAAAAATCCCTATTTATTAAATGAATAGTGATCCTTATCATTTTAATTGTTATTGACTATATTTTGTATCATGTCGCTAAAAGGATTAATAAAAAAATGTTGGATCAATTTAAAAGAAACTAACATTATAGGACAAACAATATATAGATGAGGATTATATGTAATCAATAGGATCAAAGCTACATAAGTCTTAGTCTCAATCACCCTACACATGTTAGCCAAGGCACAATGAGGGAGGTTACGCAGACACACGCTAGGACTATTCCTCCACCATCCATGCCGCACTTAAGGCCGGACTTCACTTGGTCCCATCTGCCCCGAGATATCAGTTCGACCGCCATTCCACCCAGAAGTTAGGAGAGTGAAGTGTGGTACTCCATGAAAGAGTGTAGTGAACTTCATGAATGCCCTTTTGCCATCATTTCATCTAAACGGGAACGTGAGGGAATTCACAGCTAAAGTCGAACATCACCACAGTCGGACATCGTCTGATGTTGTTGAGTTTTGACATTGGAGCTGTTTCTAAATATTATAGCAAACGTTTTCTGCTGTAACGGCTTTTAGTTTTATCATGCATACTTCGTCAAAAATTGGAATAAATAATAGATTTGATGATATTCATTATTCCAGATATATAAATTTCAATGTCGAAAGTTACGGGATAATTCCATATACTTGATATACAACATATTGGGTTAGTTCTCTGGTTATTTGAGGCTGATGATAGGGAGTATATCTTCCATTTAGTGAAACAGGTGGACGACGGTCTCCAAGAGTGCAATGTCTAATATAGCATTTCAGTAGAGAGTGCTTTTTTGATCTGTTATTCCGCTACAGGATTGGACTTGTTTTTTTTCTACATAATAGTGATGGATAGGCTTCTAGGTGACCATTTATATTTGATTGGTATTTGCTACTTGATATTGACCATATATAGATGGATGTACAATGTGCTCATTGATGGTATTGAATAGCATATGTAGTGGAGGAGGAAATTATTGGTGCATTTTGACTAATATAGACCTTTGAAGGATATAGAAAACTTTTGAAAACAACTTCTTTAAGTCTGTTAGTTTTGTCTTTTTGTTAAAAATAAAAATATGCGTAATCGATTGTGTCTTTAATTTCACACGGTTTTTTTTCTGTAGTTCCCTCATAAATGGATAAAGACGTGAAGTGCAATGCCTCATGTGCTCTTTCAAACACGAGATGGATATTAGCGTTTGTAAAGTGTTAGATAGTTAATTTTCGGGATTAATCTTGGGTTAGTTTATGTAGTTATTGGAGTCTGCCAACTCCCATGAATTAACTCAATTGTTTTCTATGTATTAATAGGCATATCATGTATATAATTTTTTAAGATTAATTAATGTACAAATTTTTTTGAGATCAATTAATATACATTTTGATTTGGTTTCCGTCTCGTGTATTTTACTGTGATATCCGAGCGGGTTGTTTTTTCACCTGCTGGTTGAGAATGAGCAACTAGTTCTGTGGACTGAGCTTATAAGTATGATCTCTTGTTCGTAAGAAATATCTTGATTTAGACCATGCGGTGAGAGGTGGTTTCTAAAAGCAACATTGTGCAAACAATGGTTTCTAAAAGAAACATTGTGCGGAGAGCCTCTAGAGCGATCGCAACAGAAAGCGACTTAGGATATACATGAACTAGCAGATCAAGTACAGTGAATGCCGATGTGAGAGATGTCCAGCGTGTGAGGAAATCCAAAGTAAGGTTTTTCTAACGAGTTTGACATTTTTATCCACTGTTTTCTCTTTCCTCTGCCAACCCTAAATATGGTATGAGAAACTTTTATGCAGATTGTGATTATCATCCAAGATTGCATTAACAATAAATGCTAATTCGAATTATTTTCAGAAAATGCTAATTCGAATTATTTTCACCTTTCTGCTATTAATGTGTTGTAAACTAGATAGTGTTGAGATTTTCTGTTTGGAGTAAACTAGGCAAAAATCTTTGTAGGTGACAACAATAGAAATTCAGTTACTAGATTAGCTCTAGGTTGTTGGGAGGGAGTTAATGCATCCTAAATTTGAGTTGAGAGGATTTATGAGGCAGTTAGATCCTCTTTGCTATATAACATGCAACCATTCGGATTGTTTGCTATGAGGGTGAGAGTTTTGTGAGGATTTCATTTTGTAATATCCTATTTGATTAATAAATTGCTGATGCCTATGTTTGGTGGACGTAGCCCAAATTGGTTGGGTGAACCACGTTAAAAGCTGTGTCTTCTTTGCATGTTGTGTGTTTTGTTTAATTTAACTAATCTCCAACAAGTGGTATGAGAGCAGTTGGAGGTGGAGGGCGTGCTCAAGGTGGAGCGCTGAGAGTTCTGATCCGCTAGTCGTATATGATTGCTGGTCGTGTAAATTACTGATCGTATATGATTGTTGGTCGTATATGATTGCTGGTCCGCTATGAGTTCCTGCGCAGAAAGGAAGCAACTCTTCCGGACGAATGCGCGCCGAGGAGAGCAGTATATTGCTGCGTGAACTAGACCCTGTTTTTTGCTGCTGCGTATACTTTGCTGTGCGTTTTGATTGGAGGTGCACTGAGTAAAGGTATTACGACCTGCGTGGAGCTGTTTTTTTTTGTTGTTGCATATACTTTGATGTGTGTTTTGATTGGAGGTGCGTTGAGTAAAGGTATCTCATACAAATGTATTGCTGAGCTGCCAAAGCGTGAAGTATTTAATCTCAGTTACTGTCATCGGTGTGAGAGCCAAAGCGTGAAGTATTTAGTCTCAGTTACATGCGTATTGCTGAGCTGCGCAGCGGAAGAGTGGCACAAAACATTTTGCGTGGAGGTATGAATTTTTTTTTTAAAAACTGTTCACACATTGGACCTGCGCTGAGTTAAATAAGATTTTACATGTTTGTATTCAACGATTTCGTCTCATATTAAGAGAAAATTGGTGCGTCGAAGAAATTGAAGAATTTACTGTTGAGACATATGGTTGTATGATAAAGTAGAGGACTCCGTTTGACAAAAAAAATCAAAGGAAATTATGGAAGACGTAATTATTTTAATGCCATTAAACAAAAAGAGGAGTACGTACTTATTTTAATGCCATTAAACAAAAAGAGGAGTACTTACTTGTTTTAATGCCATTAAACAAAAAAGAGGAGTTATAAGGGTTATGTAACATGGTTTTCAATATTAAAAGGTTTTAAAAGTGTAATGGGCTTTAATATTGTTTTTTGTTTTATTTAAAGGCAAAGACAGAAAGGCATAGCAGTTGGTTTTTTTTATTGCTGGTATTTAAAGTTGGATATTGGAGATTATTGTGTTTTTTGTTGATACAAAATGGCGAAAACTCAGAGTGCCCGGTTTGAAATTGAGAAGTTTAATGGCAAGAATAATTTTGAGATCTGGAAGGTAAAGATGCATGATTTGCTTGTCCAACATGGCATGGCAAAGGCGTTGTTGGGCAAGTCCAAACAGCCTTACAACATCACAGATAGTGAGTGGGCCAAGATGGATGAAAGAGCAATTAGTGCTATTCGACTGTGTCTAGCTGATGATGTCCTGTTTAATATTGTGTAGGAGACAACAGCTGCTGGTTTGTGGACGAAACTGGAGAAATTGTACATGACCAAATCCTTAACCAATAGGATTCTCCTGAAGCGACAGTTGTACGGTTTGCGAATGAAGGAAGGTACATATCGATTGCTGATCATTTGAATGCTTTTAATACTCTTTTGGTGCAATTACAAAGTATAGAAGTAAAAATTCAATCCAAGGATAAAGCTATTACTTTATTGTGCTCATTGCCTGAGTCATGGGATCATTTTGTTACTTCTATAAGTCTTAGTTCATCAGAAACTATTGAGTTTGATGATGTAGTTGCATCTTTATTATCGGAAGAAACAAGGAGAAGGTCGCATTCTGAAACCTCTACATCAGAAGCTATGATGGTTAGAGGTCATTCAAAAGAAAGACGCCCCAGGAAGCCGAGCAACTCACGTTCAAAGTCGAAAGGGAAGAAGAGTAAGCTAAAGTGTTGGTTTTATGGCAAATCAAGGCATTTAAATAAGGACTGCTGGAAGCAACAGCAGCAAACTTCAAAAGCAGATTCTTCGACAGAGAAGAAGGAGGCAAATACGACAGATACAGGTTCGACATCTGGTTCAGGTATGAGTGATGAAGTATTATCAGTTAATGTGTCAAATCATGGTCAACATTGGTTGTTAGATTCCGGTGCATCAAACCACATGTGTATCCATAAAGAATGGTTTAAGGAATATAAATCAATTAATGATGGAGTTGTGTACATGGGTAATGATGTAACATGTAATATTGTGGGGATTGGGAGCATACAACTGCAAATGTTTGATGGGACAAATAAAATGTTAACTGTTGTGAGGCATGTACCAGATTTAAGAAAAAATTTGATTTCATTAGGAGCACTTGATTCAAATGGATATAAGACTGTAATTCAAGGTGGAGTAATGAAAATTTACAAAGGAATTTTACTAGTTATGAAAGATAAGAAGGTAGGAAATCTATTTCAGATAGAAGGAGGTACAGGATCAGATTATGTGTCTATGGTGTCTGAACATGATAGTAGTTCCATTCACTTATGGCATCAAATATTGGGGCATATGAGTGAAAGATGGTTGAAAATTTTGGCTGATCGCAAGTTACTTCCAAATCTAAAGTCTGGAAAGTTAGATTTCTGTAAGCATTGTCTGTTTGGAAAAGAAAATAAACAAAAGTTTAAAACAGGCAAATATACTAGTAAAGGAATACTTGATTATATCCATTCAGATGTTTGGGGTCTAGCCCCTACAACTTCATATGGTGGTTCGTCATATTTTGTATCATTTATTGATGACTTTTCTAGGAAAGTGTGGGTCTACATGTTGAAAAGGAAGTCTGATGCTTTTTCAGTTTTCAAGCAGTTTAGAGCATTAGTAGAAAACGGCACTGGTAGAACAATAAAATGTTTAAGAACTGACAGTGGTGGTGAGTTTACTTCCAAGGAGTTTGACAGCGATTGCAAGGATGCAGGGATCGAGAGGCATAAGACCACGGTTTATACTCCTCAGCAAAATGGAGTTGCTGAACGCATGAATAGGACTCTTCTAGAGAGAGCAAGGAGTATGCTGAGTAACGCTGGGCTGCAAAAGGAGTTGTGGACGGAAGCGGTGGCAACAACTTGTTATGTGATAAACCGATCTCCATCGACGACAATTGGTTGCAAGATTCCGCAAGAGGTATGGAAAGGACACCCTTGTAACTATTCTAAACTCAGAGTGTTTGGTTGTGATGCATATGCTCTAGTGCCTAAACATCAGCAAACTAAATTAGATCCAAATTCTAAAAGGTATATCTTTGTTGGGTATGGTGTTGGAACAAAGGGATATAGATTGTGGGATCCTACTACCCGCAAAATCGTCATCAACAGAGATGTAAAGTTTAATGAATCCTCTCTTATACAGTTAGATGTAGATAGTAGATTGAAACAGGATGATGTATTTGACTTTCAGGATTTCTAATGATAGTCATGATGACCATAGTTCAGATACTAGTCATGAACAGGGTTCAGGTATAGATCATGAATAGGTTTCAGATACTGGTCATCAAGAAGTTCCTACAGATGGGAGTTAGCCAATTGAGGAAGCGCTAGAAACATCCTTAAGGAGGTTGACAAGAATCAAACGGCCACCAAGAAGGTATGATGATTATGTTACTTTAGTTGCATTTACTACTAATGACGATGAACCTCTGTGCTATCAGGAAGCAATAGAAGGTTCGAAAAGTGACAAGTGGAAAGCAGCCATGAAGGACGAAATGATGGCCTTGGGTAAGAAAGGCACATGGGATCTGGTTGAGCTTCCGAAAGATAGGAAAACTGTGGCGTGTAAATTGGTTTTCAAGCTGAAATGGGGTGTGAATGATACGGAAGGCAGGTACAAAGCGCGGCTGGTTGCAAAAGGGTTTTCTCAAAAATCCGGTATTGACTTTCATGAGATTTTTCCACCAGTGGTTAAAATTGTTTCAATTAGAATTGTGTTAGCATTAGTGGCTTTGCTTGATTTAGAGTTGCAACAATTAGATGTTAAGACTGCATTTCTATATGGAGACTTCGATGAGGAAATATATATGGAACAATCGGAAGGGTTTGTTCAGCATCGCAATGAGAAATTTGTCTGCAGGCTCAAGAAGTCATTATATGGCCTGAAGCAGTCACCTCGATAGTGGTATAAGAAGTTTGATTCTTTCATGTTGAGTCAGAAATATGTTAGAAGTGAATATGATCATTGTGTTTATTTTAAGCAATTGAAAAATGGGATATTCATTATCTTAGTATTGTATGTTGACGATATGCTTTTAGCAAGCAAAAGCATAGAAGAAATCAACAGGTTGAAGGCTCGGATGGCAAGGACATTTGATATGAAAGATCTAGGAGCAGCAAAACAGATTTTGGGCATGGAGATTTTTAGAGATAGGAGCAATGGTATATGGAAAATTCGGGTAAAGAACACTGGTCAGCAGTGAAATGGGTGCTTCGGTATTTGAGAGGCACAAGTATTTATTGTATCACTTACAATATGAGTAGTGAATTTGTTTGCGGATATGTTGATTCCGATTTTCCAGGTTATTTGGATAAGAGAAGGTCAACATCAGGGTGTGTATTTACTCTTGCAGGTGGAGCTATTAGCTGGATGTCAAAGCTACAAAACATTGTTGCTTTATCCACTACTGAAGCAGAATACATTGCTGCTTCTCATGCTTGCAAAGAAGCAATTTGGTTGAAAGGTTTGTTTGGTGAATTTGG